>VYXC01005506.1:84995-141211 GCA_013397175.1 Platysteira castanea
GATGCCATGATCTAGTTGAGGTGTTAGGGCACGGGTTGGGCTCAATGATCTTGAAGGTCTCTTCCAACCTGGACATTCTGTGAATTCTGTGAATTCTGTATTTATTTCCATCTCAGTAATTTGCAATATTTTTAATACAATTAATACTTAATCAAACTGAGAGGTTCCTTCTAATTTCCAAGATACATTTGCTACAATATATCAATAAATCCTCACCTTTTCTAAGTCAAAAGGACTTCTTTTTAGTGCAGGCTTTAAGTTGAATTGACTTGGACTCAGAAATTTGCTAGATGTTCATCCTGCAGTTTTTTTATGCACATGAGCTTGTGCTTTTAAAGGCTACCTTTTCTTAAAAAAACCCAAGTTATCTCAAAGCTTGTTTTAATTTAAGATAATGAGAAGACTGACTTAAAATAGGAAAGAAAGGCTTGACATTCCATCACTGAGAGAAGAGAGAAACAGGCTCACTGATGAATATCATTGGAAGGATATTGAAAAAAATGCTCTGGTTCATTAAAAGAAATTGAGGTGGGCTACTCTGTCCTGTTTAGGTGATGTTTATTTAGTTTTATTTCATGCATGATGGTTTTTGACTAATAGTGTTTTACTGCTTTTAATGAATGTGTGGGTTGACCTTTGCTGGCTGCCAGGTGCACGGCAAGCCGCTCTATCACTTCCCTTTCTCAGCAAGATGGGAGAGAAAAATATGACTAAAAACTCCCTGGACTGAGATCAAGACAGGGAGGTCACGTACCAGTTACAGTCGAGAACTGACGACACTTGACTTAGCGAAGTTTAGTCAATTAAGCAGAGCAGGATAATGAGAAGTAAGAACTACTATAAAACACTTTCCCCTCACTTCTCCCATCTTTCTGTATTCAACTTTACTCCTAATTCTTCTTTCTTCTTCCCCTGAGCAGCTTAGGGGGTCGTAAAATGAGGTTTGCAATTAGTTCATAATGCTTCATCTCTGTTGCTCCTTTCTCCTCACACCCTTTCCCTGCTCCAGCGTGTGGTGTTTCCCATGGGCTCAAATTCTTCAAGAACTACTCCACCATTGGTCCTTTTCACACAGAAGTCCTTCAGGAACTGACTGCTCCAGTGTGGATCCCCCGTGGGATCACAGGTCCTTCTGGAAAATGTGTTTCTGTGTGGACTCCTCTTCATGGGGTTTCAGTTCAGACCAGAAGCCTGCTCCAGCCTGGGTTTTTCAAGGATTCACAGCTTCCTTCAGGGCTTATCCACCTGCTCTCAGGTGGGGTCCTCCATGTGCTGCAGAGATAGGTATTTGCTTCACTGTGGAGCTCCATGGACTGCAGCAGGACAATGTGCTTCACCACAGTCTTCACCACAGCCTGCAGGGGAATCCCTGCACAGGCCCTGGAGCATTTCCTACCCCTTCTTCACTAACCTTGCTGTATACAGTGAGGGCAATTGAAAGACACAGACCAGGCATCAGTGATGCAAGGACGTTTATTGAAAAAAGGCACAGATATTTATACTGTTTAAGCTTCTGTATAACACTTCCGATTTGTTCTGTCTAGGTGCTAGCTGATGCATAGCAAGCTATAATGTTACTTTTTCTTTCGATCATTTGCTTATCTTGCTCTGGGATGTTCTGCAATCTTCAGCAGGGTGTTCTGTTGTGTGTAAAAGGNTTCAAGGATTCACAGCTTCCTTCAGGGCTTATCCACCTGCTCTCAGGTGGGGTCCTCCATGTGCTGCAGAGATAGGTATTTGCTTCTCTGTGGAGCTCCATGGACTGCAGCAGGACAATGTGCTTCACCACAGTCTTCACCACAGCCTGCAGGGGAATCCCTGCACAGGCCCTGGAGCATTTCCTACCCCTTCTTCACTAACCTTGCTGTATACAGTGAGGGCAATTGAAAGACACAGACCAGGCATCAGTGATGCAAGGACGTTTATTGAAAAAAGGCACAGATATTTATACTGTTTAAGCTTCTGTGTAACACTTTCCGTTTGTTCTGTCTAGGTGCTAGCTGATGCATAGCAAGCTATAATGTTACTTTTTCTTTCGATCATTTGCTTATCTTGCTCTGGGATGTTCTGCAATCTTCAGCAGGGTGTTCTGTTGTGTGTAAAAGGATGTAATTTTTGCAGTCCCTTCTATCTGCATCTTTCTCATAGCTTCTGCTGTACCATTTTTAACAAGTTAGCCACACTGTTCGTGTTTAACCCATTCTGTTCTGCAGCAATATAGGATGGCTTTTCTCACATTTTCTTACTCCCCTCTCCTGGCTGCTGCGGTTGTGCCAGACTCTTTGCCCCTTTCTAAACACCTTATCCCAGAGGAGCAGCCACTGTCCCTGACTGGCTCAGGATTGGTCAGTTGTGAGTCAGTCTTGTAACAGATTCTGTCCTGATATGGGGCATTTTCTGGTGTCTTCTCACAGAAGCCATCCCTGCAGTCCATTTCCTCCCACCCCCAACTACCAAGATTTGCCATATAAACCTAATTGATACAGATACCCATGACTGATTAATGTTTGTGCCTCTCAGGAGGCTTGAACTGGGTGTGGCAATAGTTTTGAGTGTGTACCATGCCTTTATTGCTCAACATCTCATGCATTTTGGATGATTGATTTCCCAAACCTCTGGATGCAGCTGCTAATTTATCCACACAGACATTCCTTAGAATGCTGATAATCTCATTTAACTTTTTTGAATCCATTCATCGATGAAATCAGCATATATGGAAATACATTTAAATTATTCTGGCCATTAATGACTGGTTTTTTGCTAATGTATCAAAATTTCTTTTCTCTGTGAGAGAGAGAGAAGACATTGTTTTCCAGCACAGAAACAACAGTTTACTTTGCAACTGAGAGTCCAATACTTTGGAATCAGTTAAGTCTAGCTCGCATCTTGAGCAGGCATTCTAATTTGGCATCTGAAGCAGACCGTGCAAATACTGCAGTTGAAATGAATTTCTGCAAATACAACGAATAGTGTTCTCATGGCTGACTCTTGCTTTTCTCATAGTGTGTGTGTGTGTTGTCTGCTTTGTTCTGAGATTAACCACTCCAACAAAAATGTAAACAGGGATTGTCAGGTAATTGCAGTCACAGGTGTTGTGCAGTCTAGTCTCCTGTTTTCAAGTCCACATATCCCAGGTGTAGATTATATGACCTCCCAGATTCTTTGATAACCTTCACCAATATCCTTTTCTTTACTCTAGCAGGTGGTGTTTCTAAATACATTACAGGCCCTCAATTTTAAACACATTTCATTACTACCGGTCTTGGACTTTGATAAAGATGAATATCTTTTTCTTCCCATATGCCTAACATGCGAAGCACAGGCCAGGAGTGTCAAGGGACACTTTAAGATGTAGGTGTGCCTTTGAAATGACAGTGGAACCACTGGCCTCTGGTCGTGGTGCATTCTTTGTTGCTTGTACTACCATGACTAGATGTTCTAGTGTTCTGGTTCACACGGGTCTTTCCAGAGATACAAGGTAGTGAAGTGTTTGATTACAATCTCTGAGATTATAGTGAGTTATGCAGTATGCCAGGTTAGTTCACATTGTCCATACCTCTGTTGGAAGTGGTCTGGCATTTCCTTGTGGAGGGGTGCAATAGTTGCAGCCATGCATCTACCCTTCTCTTTTTTTTTTTTTTTTTTTTTGCCTCTTTAAATAGCACTTAGTTGGTTTATCAGTGACAAACAGGGATAATGTCATGCTCTTCTTCATGGAATGAAAACAATACTTGGAAAGGATCAGAGGATCATCAGACCCACTGAACTAATTCTGATGCCTTGACAAATCCTGGACAAAAGAAGTGTGAAGGCTGCTGTAATGACCATAAAAGCTTTACAGATCATTGTTTGGAGATGTAACTAGGTTAGTGTTGGCTGTGGCTTGGGTTGAGGATTTGCTTTTATGTAACTGAGCATTTTTTTGGATGTTTGTTCCTCAGTCAGCACCTTTACCAGCACCCAAAAGAATACTTTGTTATCACATATGTATCTGTGCTTAAAGACCTGAGAGACATCAGGGTCCAAAGAACCTCGGGGCAGCCTGCAGAAAAAGAATGAAAACACTTCCACGGTGTGCAGAGATGTTAGCTGCTGCTAGAGGAACCAATGCAGTTACATTTCAGATGCTGAAGATCTCAGTGATACTGCTTTTCTGGTTTCCAGGACAGTACCTTCTGTAGGGCATTACCAAAACTGATGGAGTATAAGCCTTTTTCATCATTTATGATATAAAGTGTGCATTGCAGGCGTTTATAGCTCTGCTGTGGAAATTCTCTCTAGCTTGAAAATTGGAATTTTAATTTCTCTTCTTAGATTACTGTAGCTAAAAATAAAAAGTTATTTTAATTTTGCTTCCAGAACCTTATCAAAATTGTTTCAGTGTGTTATTATAGAAGTAGGAAAAAACTTACTTTTTACTGATACAGTGTCTTTTGTCTCAAAACTCACCAAATGAGGTAAAAGTTACTTGGATAGATTTTTTAAAAATCACTAAGCCTAAAACCAGACCAGAACTAGTTTCCTGCTAAAAGAAAGTGGAGGGAGCATAAGGCAAGAAAACAGGGATAATCCTACTCTTCCTGTAGCAAACTGCCATAGGATCCTCCATGCTCAGGTAGTTCAGAGGCTTTTAGGCTGTGATAATAATGTTCTGTGTGGGTTCTCAATGCTGTGCTGCCAGCAAGAAGGTAATAGGATTCTGGTCAAATGTGACTTTTCTTGGTACAAGGTCTGAATCTGAGCTTTTCTCTACTACTGTACATTTCCTCTTGCCCCTTCTGTCTGCTTCTTATTGTGCTTGCTGTTAGGGGAAGCAAACAGAGTAGCTCACAGGTGGATAGGTCTGCCCTTGCAGGGCTTCCTGCTGGGGTGATCAGCTGTGATGACCTCGGTGTCAGTGCACTGTCACAATTTGCTACTGACTGGCTAAAGAATATTTGCTACCAAGTCATTTGAGTGCTCGTGGCTGCGTGAGGATGGGAGAGAGCAAATATTGGGTTTCCATGTCCGCTTGAGGAAAGGTCTCCAGCCAGCTGCAGCAGGGGAACAGCTGTGTTCCTGATGGGCTCTTGACACCCATCAGTGGACTCATGCTCCAAGATGTGAAGGAGCAGAAGTGTGAAGCTCAGAGAAAGGTGTGGATGTTCCCTCATTAAAGGAAGGAATCTCTTTAAAATGAAACTGTATTCCACACTGTGATTCTGTTACGATTCTGGTGGGCAATATAGGTTGGGCTTTTTTAGGGTAACCAGCTTGCCTAACTAGGTCTCTGGATACATCAGTGTTGCCCTACTGTAGATGTAACAGGGTACAGCTAAAAGGAAGGGAAACACCTAGCTTGCAGAAGTTTTAGGCTATTGACTCATGTTCCAGAGGGTTTTCAGGGCTTGTAATAAAGGGAAGCAGTCTTCATGTTGGTAACTTGAATGAGTACTTCTGAAACAAAGAGAGTTGCATGATTCTGGTTTTTACCTTTACTGGTCAGAGTAGAAGAGTGGTTTAATCCCTGAGATCAGTTCACTGAAATAAAATAACTGTGCTATGACCTCACACAGCAGATAATACTGTAGCAGACACAAATGTCACTAAGTGACCTTTCATGTTGCACACATTCAGTAAATTTTCTGTGAGTAAGAGACATCACTGTCTCTATTTGAGTCCATTGCAGAGTGGAGATTAGATGGGGTGAAAGGGAATATGGAATTAGAGATCAGATCAAGTTCACTCTAAGTGGATCTTACATGTTTCTCATGTGAAGACAACTAGTGGACACACTAGTTTGATAAATTTATCCTTTCATGCACATCTACTGCTACAATTGAACTCAGTGTAATGCTAGATAAAGCAAGAGATGAAACTTCCATTACTTGGAGATTTTTTTCTGTTCCGTATTGGGATGAAACCAAGGCCTTCTGACATTTGCAAAAGCAGGTAGCTAAGGTTTGTGGCTAGGTTGTGTGCTTGGGAGATTTAGGTTCAAAGTCATGTATCATCTTAGGAATGTGCTGAACTTGTTTCTCTCTATGGCTTAAAACACCATTAATTTTGTGAGAGGTTGACTCTACACTGTGATAACCGATATGTCAAAGTGTCGGAATGAGATTCGAAGCTGATTAAGGACTTCAAGTCTGGCCTCAGGTTAGAGCTGTGGAGTGTCCCAATTGTGTAGGCCTGTCTCTACAAGAGCTGTTGGTCATTCTTTTCTGACCAAATAAATAGTAAAACTTTCAATTTTTTTTTTTAACACATTGTTCACTTTGTATTTCAGGAATAAGTTAAAGAAGGGGGGTGAGGAAAACAGCCATCAAAGGAGCTTTTTGGCCCACATTAATAGTGCTGTTCCTAAAGTATACATTGTACTGAGTTGTTACTAACCTAATATTACACGTTTGCACAGAGTCAGGTTTCTGTTTTTCCCCTTTTAAAAGCCTACTCTCTACTGACTTACAGGATTAATTAAATGCGTATGGGTTGCAAAAAGAGTGGTTGAATGGGCTGCCTGACTCCTATACTTCATTTTAAGCCAGAGATTTTCTGACTCCCCTGTTTTAAATAGTGCAGACAACTTAAAGGAAAGACTTGTGATAATAATTCAGTCTCTGCCGGGTTCTTACATTCTTGGAGGTAAACGGGAATGTAAAGGAAGTGTTTATAGGCAGTGTAACAGAAAAAAAATGCAGAAATCTTGAGTATCTTCTGGGTACAGATAAGGATACTTCAAGTCTGGGCTGTGTAAGAACAGGATAGGTTTGTTTTTTTTTTTTTAAGTGCATGTTGCCCTGGGTAGATTTTTTTCACTGAAAGTGTAAAGTGGAACAGTTGACAGCATCCTCACTCTTTTTGAATGAGTAGCTGCAGTCAGAAAATGGTACTTGAAGCTCTTCATCCTTTTTCCTATTCATCTTCTTATTCAGCTATACCTATTTGCAAGTCATCAATCTTCTTTAAAATTTGTTTTGATTTCATGTTTTTCCTTACCCCACACAGCCCGCTCTGCAAAAACATCATATCATCTTGTCCACTCTATCCCTCAGTATGTGGTGCAATTTTTTTTTGTTTGCTTGATTTGGTGTTTTTGCATTGAACTAACCTACTTTGCAAGCTTTACATTTTTCCTGGGCAGTTTGATGCCCCACATGTATTTTGGTAGCTGTATTCAGACCATATATTGTGAAGGAGTGTCCTGCAGTTCAGCCCAGATGAGGTGGTGGGAACTGTGATGTGGTGCTGGACAGTGCTTGTGTAGGAGAATCTCTGCATCTCATATTCAGACCTAACCCCTGTTGCCAGCCTATTCCTACTCCTTGATTTCATTTTTCCTGACCTATACTATTGTGAATAATGAGATACAAAGCAGGCAAAGTCAGCTTTGTGTTCCATTCCTGTGTTAGCTCCACAGTGGGGGCATGCTTGTTTTCATTCATTGAGTTAGCAAGTCCAGTTGAAAACCAAAAGAATAATTTTCTGGTTTTACTCAACTTTCCTGAAATATAATCAGATTTCAGAGAGAGAAATTCTGAAAAGCAGTTATAACCAGGGGAAAAAACACCTAGAAAAAATGTTAAAAACTGACTGGAATATATAATATGTTGGTTCATGCTTGTTTTGAACATTTCACACTCAGTCTGTAATGTGCCATGAAAATAAATCTGATGTCATGTTAAAAGATGGCAACTTTAATGCAAATGAAGGAAAGAGCTCCATACTGGGGCCAGCTCTTGGGTTTTCACATGAACTTGTGGGCAAAGCAGCAAAAGTTTGAGAAATTGATCCAGATTTTATATTAAGACCAGTAATTATGTTGGAGTGAGGAACTCTTCATGAAATTCAGATGAGATGGCAAATCTTTCTCCTATTTAGAGTTTGGGTTTTTTTCCCTTCTCCCTCAAGTGAAACAATGACATGCTACAGCATCTTATTTGAGTTTTGTTTTAAAACATATTTTAAAGATCCCGGTAGAAAAATGCAGTGGGAGTAATGGAGGTACCCCATGTTTTGGTTTTTTTGTGTTCCCTGCTCTGTTCTTGTTTTTAAGGATTGGCAACTTGCTTTCATCTCTTTGTATTTGAATTTGTAACCCAGAAGCAAAAGGTACTTTTGAAAAATATGTCAAGATCCTACACTGAAAAATCCTGCAGTGTACAAATATTACTGCAAAGGGACATGCTCAAAAAGGTAGTGGTGATGTTAGTGAAAGGAAATGAGCTTTTTAAACAGGGTACCACCTGTCTTTGTCTTGTATGCCATTTATGGTCACAGTAAACTGTATTATGACTTGCTTGTAGTGCTGTGCCTTATCTTGGTGGTGTTGTTTCAGGTTCCAGTTGTGAGCAGTGCAGAGAAGGAGCCTCATACTCAAGTGCAGTAATATCTCCCAACTTAGAAACCACTAAAATCATGCGAGTTCCTCACGCTTTGTCAGTGTCCGAGTGCATCGCAGCGTGTTGTGACCTCTCTGGTTGTGACTTGTCCTGGATGTTTGAACGGCGCTGTTACATTGTGAACTGCCAACACAAGGACAATTGTGAACCTAAAAAAATTGAAACGGTAAACTCCTACCTTACCTTTGTGCTGAGGCCCTCTCAGAGGCCAGCCTCACTGCTAGGATTTGGGCAAGTGATCCCAAGCATGGTCCACTCTGTGGGACTCCAGAATGAGCCATCTGAGGAAGTGAGTAGCCTGAAGAAGCTGTCTCTTCTTGGCAAAGATCTCAGCCTTGAGGAGATACCTGAATATATTGATGATTATAAGGAGTTGGAGCAGGACCCCTTTCAGGTGGGCATCAAACAGGAGCAGAAGGACAGTATGGATTATGCTGACTGGGGCCTGATGGTGGCAGGTGAAAATGGCTTCAACACTTCCGCAGGTGATAATGGAGATAACCAGGAAGATTTTGCTGAAAAGAAAGGGGAGGCTGGGAAAGTGGAAAGCCTTCTGAATAAAAACAGCTCTGAACTGACTTCCATCAATGAACACTCCACAGAGAGGTTGTCACCCTTCCCGGAGATTACCCCACTCCCTGAGAAGACATTTGAAAGGGAAGCAGCTGTTCCGCTTCTTGCACAACATGAGGATGCTTTGCAAAATGAGGTATGTTTGCCCCTCAGGAAGCAGGCAGAGTACAGTGAGGCTACTTGGCAGTTATTTGGGTTTTCAAATCTTTGAAAATCTCAGGTTATTGCTTTGTAATGTTACAACTCTCAATTTACAGTCCTCTTACCCTGTAGAAAAGTCTGAAGGGGATAGGATTGTCTTAATAGGGAGGTGAATCACTAAAGGACTTTTTTTTTTTTAATCAGATGATAAGGAGATAATACGTTCCTTTTAGGGCACTGTGGGGTTTCCTTGAAAGTGTACAAATGAGTGAACTTGGACCTGGTGTAATAGTGTTACAGTGGTCTTCACTTCTGATCCCTGGTGACTCACTGGAAGAAGTTAGCAGAGCAGTACTAGTAGACCATCTGGTATCCAAAGGCCAAGACCAGGAAACATAAGCTCCTCCACCAATAAAATTAGGCCTGCTTCATGGGTGTCATGCTAATTAATGCATAGCGGTGTTACAGATATAAGTCCTGAGTTAAATTTGTAATTCTTTTAAAACATGGGAGGGGCATGGAATGTAAGGAGGGATGGTAGCAGTTTCAGACCATGATGTGCAGCAGGATAAAGTGAATAAGGTGTTTCTGTTCTCAGAATCCTTGAGTCTGATAATTAGAAAAATAAGTTAATTACTTAAAATCCAATACATAAGTCAGTATAAGTAAGATGCACCTGTTCTCTATTTATGTAAGGTGCACCTGTTCTCTATTTATTCCAACTAGTCTGATCAGTTGAGACTAGTGGGGCTTTGGTTTCTTAAGAACAGGGTGGGTTCAGTTGGAAAGTTGAAACAGGCTGTAAATTGAATATTCCCTGGGTTTGACTCCCGTTGCCAGAGGGAAGAAGAAATTAATCAATGTTAGCTGACTTGCTCTAAATTCCACAAGATTTTGTAACCAGCAAATATCTCTTGCTGTAAAAATGGTAATTTATTGCTGTTACTGTAGGGAAGAAAAATGCAAGCAAATAAAAAACTTGTGTGAAATCTGTGACAGCTGCGGTTCTGGGAGGGAATGATTGATGTATGGAGAACAGCGAGTCTTAAGAAACAGATAAAGACTTCAGGTAACTGGAAGGAGCCTCCTATTAACAGCCCTGGTCCTCATGGTGGGTTTAAGCCACCCCAAAACCTACTGGGAAGGCAAGAGATCAGGGCATAAGCAATGCAGAAAGTTTCTGAAGGCTGTTGATGACTTCAAGAAGGTTATTGCTTTGAGTTGCTTTGAGGAGTTGAGAAGGAGGGAAACTCTGCTGGACCTCACCTTGCAGGAAACAAGGGGTTAGTTAGGGATGCAGGCATGAGGTAGAAGCTCCTAGGAGGGGCAGGAATAAGTCAGGAAGCAGAGTCACAACCATGGGCTGCATTAGAGCAGTCTTGGGCTTGTTGTGGGATCTGCTTGGAAGAATCGCAAGGGAGATTGCCCATTGTCAGGATCCCTGCTGGCTGAACTGCTTATGCCTTGTGCCTTAGAGGAATCATAAAACTTTGAGTTTGCCTAAACTATGTGGCAGAGCTGAGCAAGTTTGTTCCCTGTCTCTAAGGGATCATGTGAATATCATTTTATGAAAGTTGAGATTTCACATCCTGCAGCGGTGATAAATATATTTATGGCCAAGCCTACTTTGTAGATCTCTACTTTGATTTTGCCACCCCAGCCAGAATATAAAGATTTTGCTTTCTCTTTGTACACTGACTGTGTAAATGGGAGTTTATTTTAAAGCAAAATGGAGAGAAACCTGTTTCTCACCTGGACACAGAGGAGTCATTCTTGTGTGATCTTGAGATTATGCTAGCACAGCCACTGAAATTCCAATAGAAAGGCTGAGGAATGAGCTTGCTGCTTTCAGTGCAGAAGGGATGAAATGCCAAACCTGGGTCAGTCTTTATCACAGCTGATAATGATGCTGAAGAACTGATAAGGTAAGTGTAGTTAGAATGTGGCTGGGATGTGCTCTGTGAGCAGAGCTGTAGGAAGCAGGTTGATGGGATAACATTGAAAGCTGTTCAAGACGTGTATTGAGAAATGGCTCTAAAGAGTCTCTATTAATGTAAAGAAAGAATCTGGGAAAGCAGAAGGCTTTGAGAAACTGCCAAAGCCTAAGAAGCCTTTGTTTCCTAGGTGGGAATCCTTTGAATTTAGACATGTGTGGAGAAATGGAGATGATGAGTAGTTTTAGCAAAGGGTTTTCCCTGGCCTTCCCTAGAATCAACTTCAGTCCAGACTCATCTCCTCTCCTCTTCCCAGTCTCCACTCCCATTCTTTTCACTGCAGATAATGCATCGTCACTTTGGTGACAAAACAGGTGGCACAGGAGGTTGGGATCAGTGCATGGCAGTTTCCTTTTTGCCACTTGTCACTTCTTTCTCTTTTCTGCCGCTGTTCCTTCCTTTTTGTTTTGTCTGCGCTGGTGTGGGCTTCTCTGTGGACTTCAGTTCCCTGGGAGGTGGCATGGAGTTCCTGTTTCCAAGAGGGTGTCTCCAGCCCTGTGCACAATAATGTTTGCTTCCAGATGTTTGCTCTCATGTCTCCTGTGGTGCCTCCCCCCACATCCTCCTGTGTCCCCTGCCTACCGTGGCTGTTGCCCTTTTTAAACTAGGTTTGAGAGGTTGTGGTGTTGGTGCATGGTGGCTTGATTCCATCCACTGCCAAACTGCCTGGGACCACAGGGTCCTTGCAGCCAGCACTGCCACCTAAGCCCTGCCAGGTATGCCTAACAAAAATTTTCAGCTTGGCTTCAAGTTTTTCTGGTTTGGGAACTTTACTCGTGATCCTAGTAAAATAGAAGCTGCCTGTGATATATTCTGGTGATAGGATTTCCTTCTTATGTGTCTCTTTCTCCAGCAAGCAGACATTTTCATCAAATCTCATATAGATTGTTTGGCACAATTTTGTGTTTCCTTCTGAAAAATGTTGGGTTTTGAAAACAAAGTTTTGTTATGAAGGAAATCTTAATTTTTTTCACTGGATTAAAAATGCCAAGAGGTCTCCAAATAGTTTTTTCATTGTTATATAATCCAAACCAACTCTCAAACTGTGGTGGTTTTGTATAGGTTATGAAAATATGAAGATCTTGAAATCATGCTTGCTACTAAGTTAAATGAATTACCCTGTTTATTGCACATTATACAATGTTTTCCTATCGTACTCTTAATTCTGCCACAGCAATTCTATATCTCTGTTCCTGGATCTGTGCTGACGCACTCGCTTCTGCAGCTTCCAGACAAAGCTGTTTTGACAAGCCAGACAGAGCAAGGTGGCAAAAATGTGATTCCCTGATTCCCTCCCTTCGCAGTAGTCAGCAGGATGTGGTGTCCTCAGGCGCTGTGTTCTTTGAGCAAAGACCTGCACAGAGATTTTTAACTGAGAAACCAACCAAACACAGACCTCCAGAGTCTGTGCCCTTGGACCATCCTTGTCATAAATGCAGTCAGATGCAGGGAGTTTCTGTATGTGACTTGGGAGAGAGAATATGGGGTTTGTCATTTAAGTGAGTCACCTGACTCTTGGGTTTACATCAGAGTTCAAAGTGATCTTATGAACTGTCGCTCTCTGGCAGCTCAATAACATGAATGCATTCAGAAATCTGTACAGAGTATCTGCTGTCCAGCTGCCCAGAAGGGAAATCTGCTCTGCTGCCCATCCTTGAAGTGAGATATCTGCAAAGTATTAATTGTCTTTTTAAAATTTCCAGTTAACTGCTGACCTGCTAAGCCAAGTAAAGCTTTTCAGGTTTAGTCACATTCTAGCTGCTGCTTTGTTGATGCTGCAATGTTTCGAACATTGCATAGGCTAGGGATTGACTTGATTCTTGTGCTTATTGTATTTGCAGGGATAATGGTGCAGTCAAAATGCATAAATCTCTACCTAAGAAACCTTAAGATGGCTGACATACTTTATGTGATTGTGAGCCTTTTAATGTCTGATTGGCTTGCCTTCAGAATCCCTATTTAAGTCTTAGAATGCAGTTGAATATCAGAGATGTTCATCTCTTGTTTTGGCTTTGTTTCAGTTTTGAGGCCTGCAGAAGCTGAATGGTTCTGTTTGGTTAAAAATACATTGACTTGATCCATGAAGGATTTATAAAACCCCTGAAAGATGTTTTGATATTTAGATTTACCTTTCTTTCTATTTTAAAGTCTGTACTTCATGTTATACTGTGTGACGGTTTGCTCTTCTTGCAGCTCCCCAACTACACAGTTAGTAGAGGTCATACTTGCTTGAAATCATTAAACTGAAAGCAGAGAAGCAGGGAGAAGCAAAAGAGACCAGCGAAAGAGCAGAGTTTCACTGCCAACAGAGCTGCTCTCCATAAAGTTTTCCAGATAAATGAGGAAAAGCAAGTGGTACTGCAGTTATGTGCTAGTCGTATGAGCAGAGAGACATGAAGGAAACACCACTGGGGAAGCAGTCATAACACTAGCAGCCCTTGACTCACCAGAGTCACGATCAATTGTCTTCAGGAGCACTTGAGGAAAGCACTTCCTTGAGGGGGAAAGTGGGGCTGCCTGCAGGACCAGGATGGAGTAAGAAAACATGGTTGGGTTTATCCTTTCTTCACAGAGGGAAAAAAAAAATAGTACCCAATCGATATGGTCAGCCAGTGACTGGAAGTGGTAAAGGATCCCCCTTGGCATGATACTGTTGTCTGCACTGTAACTTTCTGCTTCCCCAGGAAACGGCATCAATTTTTTTTTTCCTGTTTTGGATTATAGGGTTGTTCTCATTTTCTGTTGGAATTCTCAAGAGATTTTCACTCAAGTCAAACCCTGAGAACTGAAGGATGTGGGCCCTCACCATTGGTGTGTTTCTATCAAGCAGTAGTGGCTGTACAGAAGGGTAAAAGCAAACAGCCCACAAAGCCCATACCAACGGAACTGCCTACCCTACTCACTCCCAGAAAGAATTATTTTCTTTCCTTTTCTTTTCACTTCCCAAGCTAAAATTTAGGTTAATCTTGCCCTCTACATCTGTTCCAGAAAATCTCTCAGTAATAGTTTCTGCCTGAGAACTTAATTTCTGATATTGTCCCTGCCCCAGTTGTCTGCTGCCTGCTAACATTTTTAGTTTAAGCTGTCTTTTTGGCTGTGACGCCACTTCAGACGTGACAGTGCCACAGGGCACCTTTTCTGACTGCAGTGTCTTGCCTAGGTTTGCCGACTGAAGTGATGTTTGGTGCCACTGCAGAAGAGGCACCCTGGAAAGGTACATTTGAGGTGACTTTGTCTCCATGTGTCCTACAAAGCCATGATGGCTGCTTTTCAGCTGATGGATTGGCAAAGGATCAGGAGAGGAAAGAAGCCAGAGGAAGCTCAGGAAAGTAGACTTCCCTCAAATTTGGCAGACAAAAGAACACTGTGGTTTGCCCAAATGTGGGGAAAAAATCTTTTGTAAAGATGTGGGGGGGAGTGAATATGTAAAGGAGACCTGTCTGCAGGAAAGATCTTTTGCCAAGATGCAAGGCAGGATGGGTTCAAGGCTCTCGCTGCACATGATGTTGTCAAGGGTGAGATTCCTGAAGGCACTGCTTTAGGGGAGCTGCACTTCCTTATCCTGCTATCAGTGTCCCAGCTGCTCAGAGAGATCTTCTTACTGTCTGCATATGGAGCAGGGCTGGAGGTGTGACCACAAAAGTGCTTGCGTTGTCTGTGTTATGGACTCACTCAAAGGTGCAGCTCTTGGTGTGGTCCTTGGCATCCTCAGGGGTGGACAGCCACAATCTCTGACACTCATTGCACAGGGATCTTTTCTTCCTGTCCATCGTTGAAGGCAGAGATGGAGTTGCAGATGACTTCCATGCTCTCTGTTTCCTCTCAGGCTGGGAAGCAGCAGTCCCTGGCATTTCACATTCCCAGCTGGACGAGAAGCTTTTCCTCCTGTCCAGAAGGCAGGGTTGCCCTTATTTCCTAGGGAGATAAACTGCAAAGTGAAAGTAGAACACCTGAAATGTGTCCAGAAATAGAAGTTTGGGACTGTTCAGCCTTGAGCAGAGGGGGTTCAGGGGATCTTACAAATGTGCATAAATAACTGACAGGTGTGAAGAAGATGGAGCCAGACTCTACTCAGCGCTTGTTCAGTGGCAGGACAAGATGCAATGGACACAAAATGAAAGACAACGAATTTTATTTAAGCACTAGACTCCATCTTTTTTCCTGTGAGGATGGCCAGACACTGGAACAAGTTTTTCAGAGAGGTGGATTCTTTGTCCTTGGAGATATTCATAACCTGACTGAACTTGGTCCTGAGCAGTCTGCTGTAGCTGACCCTGCTTTGAGGGCAGGTGCTGAACTGGGCTGTCTCCAAAGGTCCCTTTCCATGTCAGCTGTTTGTGATATAAGTGTATACTTTGCCAACCTTCATAATCCTATTCTTCAGTTAATAGACAATGTACAAATAATAGTATTTTGCTGTGTCTTCATGTGCCACACACAGTAGCCATAATTGGAAAAATGCTTTTCCCTCATTATTAGATCAGAAATAAATCTTGAGAATATTAAGGAAAACCTGCTGGCCCGTTGAGGGTAATGTGTTGTTGAAAGCCAAGATTAACCCAGTGCTGAGTCATTCGTGCCACACTTGCTGTGTCCTCTGCTGCGGTTCTGATTTACTAACAACGTGAGGCAGTGCTGCTTGATGCCTGAAGTAGAGACGTGTAGGGTGTTTTATTACTGTTGAGGAGATAAAAAGGCATGAGCTACTGGTGTACTGAGCAGATGTAGTAAGAAGCAATGATTCTGTTATGTTTGTGTATGGCACAAAGACAATAATACCACGCAGACTTTCTGCCATTGGCTTTTAAGGGTTTGTGACTGTGTTTAGACCTCTCCCACTGATTTTGTTAGTATTTTGAGGACTGGTGGCCTTAGTTGTATTCCAGGTTACCTCATGACTATAGATTACACTGTTCCGCATCTGAAATGTGGAAAATGATTAGCATTTCTTACAAAGCCTGTTTGGAAAAAACCCAGTCCTTGTTCGATAGGTATTCTGTACATGAATAAAATCTCCTAGTAACATAGATGACTAGGGTCATCCTATGTGCTATTAAAAAACAGCATACCTCTAAATCTAGAAACGTGAAAAATGTCTCACTTTTGACAACTCTTTCCCTATAATTCCTTTTTTTCAGGCTGCTACACCTTCCTCTTCTTCCGATAAATTGGATTTCTCCCCAGGCGTGCCAGAGAAAACCCAGACTCCCACAGTGGCCCCAGAGAATTCCACTGAAGGAGGGATCATGCTACTTCCCACTAATACTGCGCCATCTGAGCCCATGCAGCAGTTCACACCACCTGCTACTGCTGCTAAAGCAGGTAATGTTTCAACACAGCTAGAGATCTGAGGGGTACCTGCAGGTTGGACAGAGGGTGGGGATGGCTTTACTACTGCCAGGTTTCCAACCTGTTATTAGTAAGAGCTCATTCTTTATCCAAATGTTACATAATCCCACTTTAAACCTGTAGACCTACAGTAACACTGCAAACCCCTGACCCTTTAGCCAGTTACTTCTGAGGCAAAACTCTGACCAAGTCCACCAGTAATGGGAAATGACAACTCAAGCAAATGAGGCACAGTAAAAAGCAGAGTTCAAGAGCCTGTTTTAAATGATTTAGTTTTGTTTTTTGGTTTTTTTTTTAACTTGATCGGCAATACCTGACGCTTTCTGGGGTTTTGGAATAGTCTCTTCTAGCCACATCATTATTTTTGGTGTGACTCTTCAGAACATTGTTCCCTCTCAGAAGCTCTGCAGTAGAAGCCTGTCCATAGTTGCCAGATACCATGCAGCAACATAGGTGGGACCTGAGGAAGCTCAGCCCTTAACAGAGGAGAACACGGCCTTCAAATCATGAGAAAACAAAGTTTTGCTCTAATTTCAAAACTGTGGGGAAACTTATCACACTTACAGCTGTGGAACAAAAGGTTTTATTTTGAAAAGGACTTTTAACCATAGTGCCCTCTGTAGTTGTGTTTAATTCTGTATGTATGTTCACGTATCTCCTTTCTCCTGCTGAGTTTCCTGTCTCCCTGCGCACACTGACAAAGGCTTAGAAGGGCCACAAGAAGCAGAGAAGCACAGATATGTGTTTTTCTGCGCTCCTGATATACTGAGGGATATGGAGAGCTAAGCCCTTTGCTTCCTGGTAGAGAAAGTCTGGTTTGGGACATTCTTGACACCCTCTACCAAAATGCAAACTGCCAGCCAGGATAGCAGTAGAAGGTAACAGGAAGAGATGAGCTACAAGAGATTCCTCTCCAAGACAATGGATCATCATTACCACTGACTGTTGACTAGGCAGCTCCTTCTCCTCCACAGGAGGAGCTTGAAGAGGTCTCAAAAAGAAGTTTGGAATAAGAAGCTAAAGGGAAGGTTGTGATGAGTCTCACTGTGGGCACTGGTTTATACAAGAATTGCCTAAAGTTTGTGTGTTCTCAGCCACTCTGTCTAGAAAGTCTCAATGACAGTCCCTCCTTCTCTCCTTTGGCCATCACCCTCTTCTAGCCATTTTATTATCATCTCATGTGTAGATCCAAGTGCAAACCTTTGCTCCACAGGTGTCTAGGGCAACTCCCGTGGTCAATTGTGAAGCCTTGGGTGAATTTAAGTAGCAGTGACAGAAAGTGTGCTGTCAGCGTCTTCACTTCATCCATTTTTAGACCAATCAGCTGCCACTGCTGAGTAGCTTCTTTGGCATCTCTTCTAAGCTCGATGTTACGACACTAGTGAATGTTGCCTTTGGAGACCTTTTGTTCTGTGGTTTCCCAATATTAAAAGGAAGACATTTGAAATACAGGACTAAGCAAACTTTCCCTGGGTTGTGCTTTGGTGTGTTTCTGCTGGGGGCTGTATTTGTGTATTCTGGCATTTTTTTGAAAGAGAAAACAGTTTTCACAGACAAGAACTGGATAGCAAGTGGATTGAATGTTCAGTTCAGGTAAGAAATAACCATTTGCACTGCCATGCAAGTGGATTTTTTAAAAGGAACACAAGATGGACATTGGAACTTGCTTTACAAGTGCCACACAAACATGGAAGTAGTACTTCTTGGTGAAAGCAAATGTGATATTAAAGTTACAGTATGCTTTTTTGTCTTCTGTAACTGTATTTTTTTAATTCCTGCCCTTCCAATTACTGAGAAAAATACATACTTCTTTATGCAGAGCATTGTTACTGCTGATATAAAGGAATAATGAGAATGCTTTTCTCTAAAAAACAAGTAGGGAAAATGACACTTCATAGCTGGGGAAGAAAAAAACCTTTGGTTTGGTAAAAAGTGAGGGAATCATGGTCATGATTAAATAGATCATTATTTTATAATGCATTAAGGAATTTTTTAAATTATTGTTGCCTGTTCTCTTGTAGAGTAGTTGTCAAATTTTACTTAATCCATTGCGAATAATATTTGAAGATACTAAATTTATATCAGTTCCATCTGTTATAACGTAATGTACTCATCCTGTCTTACATGCAGTTAAAGAACTTACCGTGTCTGCTGGAGATAATATACAAGTGATGCTACCCAAAAACGAGGTTGAACTGAATGCCTTTGCTGTCCCACCACCATCTACAGGTGATGAATGTCTTGGTACAAAAGCAGATGCACACACTACCAACCCGTAAATGCAGACAAGTTCTGAGTTATGAGAACATAGGATTAAACAATTTTTCTCATTTCTGATACTGCCTCTTTTGCGACTCTAACTACAGAGAGGATTTCCTCTGTTGGACTTTAAAGATTAAATTTTTTTAATGACTTTAACTTTCAGAACTTGAACTCATTAGCCAGATGGTTCAATAGAAAGCCTGTAATTTCTACTAAAAGATGATGTGGCCTAGTTTATAGCATCTTGCTGTAAAGCTCAGGGGAGGTGGGGAAAAGAGGTTTTGAATGCAACATTTGCCTTGAAACTGCCAGCTTCTGAATTGCAGGAGCAAATAAAAGATGTTTCAGAAGTAGCTATGTAAAACTCATTGGCCTCACATGAAGCTGGTTTTTGTAAAGAAGTCGATTATTTTTGAAGTCTATCACATCCTTGCTGCTTTACCAAGTTGCAGCACACTGGGAGTTTAATGTGTGGTCATACTGCTTCATTTTACATGCTTAAACAGTAGTGGTCGTGATTTCATGTAGTAGCATTTTATCTGATGAGTGGTGAACTTGATTTCTTTGTTTTCTGGGCTTATCTTGAACTCAAAACTGATTGTTCTTACACTGTGTTATTGCTCTTAGAAACAGCCTACACCTATGAGTGGAGCTTAATCAGTCACCCTGCTGACTATAGTGGGGAAATGGAGCACAGACACAGCCAGACTTTGAGGCTCTCTCATGTAAGTAAGCTGTAAGCTCAGGCTCGTCATGTTTGTGTGGTCCTTTCACAGAATTGTAACCTGTGGGGAAGGGCACCTTGGTTAAAGGAATTCAAATGGCTTCAAGGCATCCTGAGTCTCCTCACTTGTTTGTGTCACCAAATTTATGCCAGTATCTTAGAGTGCTCTAATAATTTTCTAAGATAGAGTAAATTTCCTTAGTGTTTGCTTCATATTCCCCACTTCCAGGCAGTGACTAGTGGCCTTTTATGTATGTGTTTATAAAAGTAGCTTGAGGATTGAGACATCCAGATTTACTCTGTTATTGTCAGATTTCAGCATACTTCTTTTGTATAATTCAATATGTAACCCTATTTGTTCTGTGTTTATCTCAGTTATCAGTGGGACTTTATGCCTTCAAAGTGACAGTTTCTGGTGAAAATGCCTTTGGTGAAGGTTTTGTGAATGTCACAGTCAAACCAGGTAAATCAGTTGGCTGATACAATTAATTTCTTCAACACAAGTACAGCATACTTATCAAACACTCTCTCAGTTACTGTTTGTCAAGGATGTCTGGCAGTCCAGTCATGCCAACATGTTTCGTATCTTGGTGTCTATAAGGAGTTTTAAGGAAATAGAGCTGAGGGTGTTGCTTACAGTGTTTAAGTGCTCTCTAGTCTTTCCCCCTCCTCAGACAAAGCCTGAGATAGCATCATGCCACCTTTCCTGGTCCCCTTCTCCAGCTAGGGACAGCAATCACGTGCTGATCCGGATCCGTCTGCAGGCTACAGTGCACAGCTCTGATCTGAATTACACCACGTAGGAGCACTGCAGTGGAACACTGCTGTGTCAGCACACTGCTCATCAATAACCTGTTCTTTGCCTTGTCTGAAAAGGACAGCAGATGCTGCAAAGCTGTGTGTCCTAGATTTAATCACTGGGGACTACTGATCTGTAGATTTAGCATTAGTTTTGCCTGGGCTTTCACTAATATTTTTTTTCCTTTCTCTTTTTTTCCTCCCCCCCTATCTTTCTCACAGCAGTCAGAATTAACCAGCCACCTGTTGCTGTTGCTTCACCTAAAGTGCAAGAAGTTTCCTTGCCTACAACTTCTACCTTCATCGATGGCAGTCGTATGTACTGGACCATCCTGTGCCTATATTCTATATTTTTAATAAACAGTTACAACATTATTGTTTGTCAATTACAATTGACAATTTCTTCTTCTCACTCTTCTCAGAAGTTCCCTGAATAATGATTTATTTTGGGGATCTATGTCTAGTTATAAGTTATTTTAATAAATTAAAAAATTATAAAATGCAACATTGCACTTGGAGATTGAGATGCAGTGTATCAGAGACTGCCGCATCCAGACAGCAGCTACTCTTACAGCTTCTTCCTGTCCTGCCCAGAGAGTGTCTGTGCCAGTACAGCTGGGGCCATAGTAGAGAGCTGTCAGATAGGGTGAGATGTTGTAATTACATCCATAATTACTAAGTGCAGACAAGTTTGAATGTGCAGAGTCTGAGAGTCTGAGACTGATTTTTTTTTTCTTAATTCATGTGTGTGAAAAATTGTTTAGATAAATCATACCGAATGTAACTTGGAATCTGTGGTTCATGAAGCTAATTCAACTATTCAACTAAAGAGACAATTGTAGAAAACTAGTTAGGAATGAGTGTGTGAACGACTTAAGTATTCATTCCAGCAATTCCTATAAGAAACTGATATGTTTTTCTTTAATGACTGTAGAAAGCATAGATGATGTGAAGATAGTGAGTTACCACTGGGAGGAAATTAAAGGTCCCTTGCGAGAGCAGAAGGCGTCTGCTGACACACCTGTCTTGCACTTGTCTAACCTTGTTCCCGGAAACTACACCTTCAGGTACCTGCATGATGATTTTCTTGGGGGCTTCTCTGTGATATCAGCTAAACGTTTGTTTCTTTCTGTGCTCACATATATCTCCTCAAACAAAAAACTTAATTTTCCATCTGCGTACTGTTACTCTTCATTTTACACATTGGAGAGACATATGGAGCAGTTTTATTAAAAAGTGCTTGCAGTGATCCTTTATAACACAAAATTACAGAAAGAAGGCATCGTAAATTAAATATGTCTCCACTTTCAGCAATAACAACTGTGACAGACTATTTTTTTTTCCCAGCTTAGAAGCTGGCTAGTGCCCTGAATGAAACTGCAGTCAGACTGTGAAAGTCATCCTCTGAAGGGTGGTGGCAGACAGAATAATATTGGCAAACTGATTCTCACAAGGCATTGTTATATGCTGATTTTACTAAGAGTCATTCTGTTCGTTATAAAAGCCTTTGCCTTGCTACTGGTTTCCTCCATTTATGTATTACTGAATCTAAGGTTTATGCAGACAATGGAAGCAATGTTTGTGGTTCAGGGTGCTTTAGTAAAAAGCAGTCCTTTTTCTGAACTTTTTAAAGCCCAGTCTGCACAGAGGCAGACTTCCCACTGACCCAGCTTGGGTTCTTTGGCTGCCAGTGGGTTGCCTACCAGTAGTATATTATGTATCAGTGTAGCATCAGCAGAATGTTGAATCCAGCATACATATCCATTAGCCGTGGTGCTTTGCATAAGCTTCACCAAAAGTTCTACAAGTTCTCCTTTAATTCTGTATTGTTTATCTGGAGTTGTTCCATACTGTATAGTAGCAGAAATGAGTGTTAATTTTTTTCCATATTAAAAAGGGCAGATCTTGCTTACAAGCAATGCTTCTAAGTGTGTTCCAAACCCTACGGAACTAGGAAGTCAGTTGTTGCATCTCTGCACTTTTGGGGGAGGCTGACTCACCTGAACAATAGAGCAGTGTGTTAAAGATTACAAGAAATTAGCTGGTCAGAAAAATCCAGTGCCCTTGATATGCATGGATGTGCACGCATTGCAAAACGTATGTTCCCTAATGCCTGAGGTAATGAACGCTAGTTTTGTTCCTGCTCAGGTTGTCTTCCATGTGGTCAGCTGTATTCAGTTTTCACAACAGAGGTGGATTAGAGCTTAGTTGGTTCAACACTGCAGAGGGCAGGTATCATTCCTTTGAAGTGCCTGCAGCAGTCCCTTTTTAAGATGATTTTGTGTTTCTGAGAGGCAGTAATATCTGGGGTTTTTTTTAACTCTGTACATTTTTAGTTTTGTGACTTGACATTACTATTAACCACCATTAAAATTAGTAGTAGTGTGCCATGATCTGTTGCTGTTTTATAAGCAGAGGTTCTGAACATCCAGTGTAGTTTCAGATGTAGATGTTAACAGGGACTGTTTCACTATAGGTCATGAATAAAATCCCTTTTTTTTTACCGAGTACATTTCTAAAAGAGTTTACAGTGAGTGGCAGTTGCCATTGACAGCAGGTAAAGGGTTTAATCTGGGATCCAGAATAACTAGGCTTTTTTTCTTTTTTCTTAAAGGTTGAAAGTTGTTTTTGTAAACAGTTTTCTGAATTTATTTCCTACCTTAGTTGAGAGATATGTGTGTCTGAAGCAGAAGTTCATATCATATAATCAGTGGCTCTTGTTTAGGTGGTGGTTGAAAAAGTGCCAGAAAAAGATTAATATTTCAATTTAGAAGTTGGCAGAAGTCCATCTTAACAGATACTGTTTTTCCTTTTGTAGACTCACAGTGATTGATTCAGATGGAGCAGCCAACTCCACCATTGCATCTCTGACTGTCAACAAGCCAGTGGATTACCCACCTATTGCTAATGCAGGACCTAATCAGGCAGTCACTTTGCCCCAGAACTTCATCACACTGAATGGGAACCAGAGCAGTGATGACCATGAAATTGTCAGCTATGAGTGGTCTCTCAGTCCCAAAAGCAAAGGCAAAGTTGTAGCGATGCAGGTATGTGTATTTCTCCTTGCATAGGATTGAAAAGCTCTTTTATCTTTGCCTCTAACGTGAGCAAACACATACCTAAGTAACTGCTCAGAAACACTGACATACTTAGAGGGATGTTACTCTTTTTTTTGTTTTTCTCTCACATGTATTCAGCTCTTATTTTAGATAATAAGAATATTCTTTTCCTAATAATAATTCCTTTCATAATTTTTTTCATTCTTTGGGGCCAAACAAACTTGCTTGTTCCCTAGTGGTTTGGAAAGACTTCAAGTTCACATTTTCTGTCCTTGAACCCTAGAGGCTGTTTCACAGGCTCCCATCTTCTGAGGCTCTGGGCAGGCTGAAAGCTGGTTGTTGGAGAATGTGGAGATAGTCAGAGTTTTCTTAAAACACCTTCTCTTGGAAAGATTTGAACTCAAATAGAAACCTAATTTTCTGAGTGAAAGATGACAAGACCTTTTGGTAGTGTTTATGCACTGTGGTGGGTTTTTATGCTCACTAAAACATGGGTTTCCAGTGAAGCCTTACAGAATTTATTCTTTTATTTTCATGACTATTTTTGTTGTTGTTGTTTTGGGGTTTTTTTTAAATCTGAGAAGTTAATAAATATTTTCATTGGACTTGCATCCAGTAAGTTGGAGATTCTTACAGCTCTGATAGAGATAATTAATGTAATGAAGCCAGGTGAAGCTCAGTAGCCATTTTTTATAATAGGCTTGATTTCTGCCATGTTGGCAAATGCTTTAGACCTTCAGAACTGGAAAGAGATTACTCTGTAGATCTATGGAAGAAATGCAAGCCTACACTGTAGAAGAAATTAAAAAATTGTGGTAGGACTTACAGCATAATGACTTATTTCTGATCATTCACCAAGACAAAAACTTTCCAAAAGCACCTAAGCAAACTGAACTTGTAGTTTTTGAGAGCCGTTCAATCTTAAAGCAACCTTTCTGAAGGAAGGGAATGACAGCTTGAGATATCCAATTGATTCATTTGAAATGGAAGTGCATGTTACAGTTTCTTTTCAACAGACTAGTGGTCTTCATGTGCTTGAAGCTGAGGATCACAGAAGCATAGTATGGTTTGGGTTGGAAGGGACATTGAAGATCATCTTGTTACAACACTGTGCCATGGGCAGGGATGTCACTCACTAGACCAGGTTGTTCAGGGCCCCATCCAACCTGGCCTTGAACACTTCCAGGGATGGGGAGTCCACAGCTTCTCTGGGCAACCTGTGCCAGTGCTTCACCACCTTCTGACTAAATAATTTCTTCTAATATCTAATATAAGCTTCCTCTCTTTCAGTTGGAAACTCTGAGTTTCCCTCTTGTCTTGTCACTATCTGCCCATATAAGAAGTTCGTCTCCTTTTATAAGCCCCTTTTAGGTGTACTGGAAGACTGCAATGAGGTCTCCCCACAGCCTTCTCTTCTCCAGGCTGAACAACCCCAACTTTCTTAGCCTTTTTTTGGAGAGGTGCTCCAGCCCTCTGATCCATCTTCATGGCCCTTTTCTGGACCACTCCAGAGGATACTGGTCTGTGGTGTGTTATATCATATCCACTGTTAGAGTGCAATGTAACAAGTACCTCTTCTGGTTAGGTAATTGTTTATCAAGTCCTTTTGTTCTTATTATCTTCTTTATACACCCCCAAAAAAGCCAAACCTAATTGCATTATGATTTGGTATTCCTCATATGAGAGATGCCACAAATGTTCATTTTATTACCAAAAGGACCTACAGCTGGGCCTAGTCATTTAATGAGCTTCTATAGGTATCAGCAATTACTGCTGGAAGAGTAAACTCAGGACAGTGCTGTCTTGTTTAATATGGGATTTTTTTTCCATAACCCTGTTGTTGGAACCCTGGATTCTGAGAATTTTAGTCTCTCAGACTTGACAAGCACCTGCTCCTCAAAAATACACTGCATTTGACTTGAGGCCCTGGAAAAGGCTTCCAAATCTATGTGATAATACCGAGATTGTTAGTGTGTAATTAATAAAAGTGTGTTATATCACTGGGTGAAGATATAGAATTATAGGCTTTAGGATATAGTAATATATATACAGGTAGCAGGATGGAGGAATTAGGGTGGTGGTTAGTACTTCTTCTTTCTTCCTTCTTCTTCACAAGTTTGAGCAAGTTAGTGACTGGACAGAAAAATCTGCAGTGCAGAGATCAGGTTAATAGATTATTGGGTTATAAGTAAAAATAAATTCGTTGGCATTATATAATTGGATAGCTTGGCCTTCAAAAGACCTTGGAAGAAGAACTTTGCAGCCATTTTCCACCTTGTTAGCTTAGAAACAGAACTTGTGTAGCTGTACCATAGATAAGAAATAATAAACATCCAAGTCTGAAGAAAAAACTGCATCTCTCATGTTTTAATCCAAGCTCTGAGTAAAAGAACACAATAAAAGCAAAACAGAAAAAAATCAACACCCTGTCTGTCCAGGTTCAGGTCAAGCTTGGTTTTGCATTTAACAGTTTTTATAAGTACTAAAGGATGTCATGGTGTTTGTTTGTAAAATATCCCTAAGGAAATGGAACAAGCTGTAGGAATTTTCATTGGTGTTTAATTTCCTAATTGAGAATGGTAATGTTTCATGTGTTTCACAATTATCATTGTGGAGAAATAATGCAGTGGTTATACCAACAGAAGAAATTAGGATTTATTGCCTATGGATATTTCTCTAGCTTCATAGGAACAGTTGCAAGAGTGAACACATTACCTCTGTCTGTGCGCTGAATTTTAAGCCTCCTTTTTATCTGAAAAGTGCATAAACTCCGTGCTCAAACATTGTATTTATGAATTTAAACATGTCTTTTTCCTTACATTTGCTCTGTAAGACCTTTCATTACCCACAACCATTTCTGCTTTATCTCGTGCTCTGTCCTTACCGATGCTGCGAAGGGGGTGCGGACGCCGTACCTGCAGCTCTCTGCAATGCAGGAAGGAGACTACACCTTCCAGCTGACTGTGACCGACTCTGCGCGGCAGCACTCCACAGCCGAGGTCACACTGATCGTGCAGCCTGGTAAGTCAGTGCAGGCACGTCTGGGTCCCTCAGGGCTGGCCCAGCCTCGTGCCATTCTCCAACACCTCCTCTCCCCTCAATGCACCACTGACATGGCGCCCGAATGCCTGGTACCCCTGGATCAGGAACTCATCCACTTCCATTTTCTTTCAAAGCAGGCAGTTAAGTGTAGAATCATACACAATCCAGGTGGTGATCCTGAGGGTTCACACCAGCCTGGTTATGTAAGGCAACAGCGATCTGTTTGAGTGTGCTTGTAAAAGCCAAATTGTAGCTCTTGAGTTTAATGTCCTACAAAGTCGGTTTTGAAAGCTGCCCAGAGTATCAACCAGTGCTTTGCTCAGTTTTCTTATTGTTTTGCAATTCTCCTGTAAGAGTCCTTGTGTGATTTGAATTCACTCAAATGAACTGCATTGTGTTTCCTAGGGAAAAGTGTTAACCAAGGACTTTTTGAAAGCTGCATCTTTCATATGTTTATTTAGGTCTGGGCCTCATGAGATTTTTTTAATGCCTTTTATTTTTTTCACAGTATGTTTGTCTGTTACATCCACAGTGGCCTTTTCTGCCCATGTGCAGGTCTCACATTCCACCATGGGGCAATGTTTTATCTTCCTGTTGTCGCTTAATACACATCTTTTGTCGGTGATCCCTTCTGGGACAATTTTACAGCAATCATTCACTGCAGAAATCAAGAACATGAATTGGAAGTGTGGTGTGTGGTGGTGCCTTTTAGACCTGTAATAGTGTGGAGTTAGAAAGCTGCTATTGCTGAAGTCAGGTCCAAGGGTGAATAAATATCCAGAAAAATGGTAGCATTGCCACTTTTACCATGTCACAAAAGCGGAGGCTGAAAACAGAGTAACAGGTTATATATTTCTGCACTAAACTCTCGAAGGCTCTGAATTGGCATTAACTTAGTGGCATCATGCTGGCCTTGAGCAGCAGACAGAATGGGTCAGTATCTTCTCTGAGGGCAAAGAATCACATTTGTGTGGGAGATTTTAAAAGGGATGGACTGGTGGAACCAGGAGAATACCCCACCGCTCATGTTTTGTGACATTTCATGTGATGCATTGAGTATGCAACAAGATTTTTGGGACTGTGACTGTGCTTTCAGATAGGACTATGAAGAAGAGAAGTACTTGCTGTGGTATTTGGCTTGTTGCAGAGCTGACTTTTCCCACCTGCTGGCTTGTGCATGTCATACTTGTGGTTTGTACCTTTTGACTCAATATATCAAAATTTTATTAAAATGCTCTGTGTAAAATCTTCCCTCTGATGGGCAAGCCTTGCCAGTGACTACCTAGAAAATGTCATACACTAAATACTAATTTTGCAGAAAATAACAGTCCTCCAGTAGCAGTGGCTGGCCCTGACAAGGAATTGACCTTCCCAGTAGAAGGTACTACACTGGATGGAAGCAAAAGCCAAGATGATCAAGGCATTGTCTTCTATCATTGGGAAAATATCAGGTATCTAAAGATTTTACCTTTTTTATCTCTATTCTCCATTAAAATAGAGAGCAAAGTGAAAGTGGTTTGGTCTAGAGCCTCTTATGCAATTGTGTTGAATGATGCTCTGTTAGAGAATTGCTTTCAGGACCATCCCACTTGAGCAGTAATAGCATAAGAAGTAGTAATTTTAAGTTGAGCTTGAAAAGCTCAGGCAGTCTTTACCTATGTTTTGTGATGTTTCATTTTGAGGCCTACTTTTATAAAATTAAGAGAAAATTACAGGAACTTCTGTGTCTCCTGTTAAAAAGCAAGTAACAGGCTTGGCTACCCTCTTGTAATATGCAGTTTTTCCATTAGTGCTTAGAACTAGGATTTCTCAATCACTATTTTATTGAACAGTAAAGTGTCGGTCATTTTAGCCTGAACTTTCAGTAATGGGTGACTAAATCACTCTTGAATGATGATTGAAAATGCTTTACAAAAGCTTACAATTGTATGTTATGTAAAAATCCAACTGATCCTTAATAAAAAGACGAGGTATTTTAGCTCAAGCAGCTGTCGTACCTGGTACAGGGAGAGGTCTGCTGGCAGCCTGTACAGGTTGTGAGTGGCTCTTAGAACAATATCATTTGCATTCTCCCATGAAATAGAACCATGGTGAGGTTGAAGTTCTGGGGGGTATTTTCTGCTCTTCTGTTTGTTTGTTTGTTTGTTTTTGGTTTTTTGTTTGTTTGGTTGGAAGAAAGTATTAATGAATTCTCTAAACTAAACTCATGTCTCAAATAGTTCTTTAGCCATCAGTGCTTGTAGCAGTAGTAGAACTACAACACATAAAAGCAAAAGGCCTGAGCAATGCTGCTGAACTCACAGTCTGGCTGGCTGGGCGCGATTATTTTTGTGAGATGTTTTGTTTCAGCGGGCCAAGCTCTGTACAGATAGAAAACGATGACAAGGCAATAGCAACTGTGACTGGCCTCCAGGTCGGTACCTATCGCTTCAGGCTGACTGTGAAAGACCAGCAGGGCTTGAGTAGTGCATCTGTGCTCTCCGTTACTGTGAAGGAAGGTAAGCCTGGCTGCTGCTTCTTAGGGCATGGTGGGCAACTGGACAGTTCATTCAGTTGCTGATGGAATGTGAAGGAAATCAGAACAGAAAGGTGTAACATATTTGTTGTTATATTTCAAATGTGTTTAAGAAGACTTAATTGCTCTTTTGTAGAAAAGTAGTATTGCGACTGGCAGAATGAATTTCATTTGATGCAAGCTGTTTTAGTGTTCAATATATGCAAAACTAGTTGTAAGAAACATGCTCCAAAAAAATATTTTTGACAATTGTATGTCTACATGATTAGGAAGATATTTTTTATTTTATCTTTGAAATTAGGCTTTGAGCAGAAAAGCAGTTTTACTGCTTTAGCAGTTTAACATCCAAGAAGTGACATCCCAGTGAACCAATTTCCAGTTAAAAATTTAGTATTAAAAGACCTGGGGGGTTTGTTTGTTTGTTTGTTTGTTTTTGGTTTTTTGTTTGTTTGGTTGGTTGGGTTTTTGTTTGTTTGTTTGGGGTTTTTTGGTGTTGTGTTGTTGTGGTGGGTTTGGTTTTGTTTGGGGGTTTTTTGTTTTGTTTTGTTGTTCTTTTGGTTTTTTTAAATTATACAGAGAAACAGTTGCTGTGGTATGCGGTATTTCAGGGGTTTGGGGGCTTTTTTTCCCAGTGTGCATGCTGTAGAAGAGGCTTTAGGATAATCACAGAATCATAGAATGGTTTGGGTTTGAAGGGACCTTGAAAATCATCTTGTTCGAAACCCCCTGCCTTAGGCTGGGGCACCTTCCACTAGACCAGGTAGCTCAAAGGTCCCATCCAACGTGGCCTGGGACCCCTCCGGGGATGTGCTGACTTCAGCAAGCCCAGGATGCAGTTGTCTTTCTGGATTGCAGGTGTACATTGCGGGGTCATGCTGGGCTTCTTGTCAGTCAACACTCCAAGTCCTTCTCTTCAAGGTTTAGTGGCATTATGCTGACTGCTCCCAATCCATTTGCTTCCCAGCTTGTACTTGGGATTGGGATTGCTGTGACCCATGTGCATCTTGGAGAAGAAGCTGGACTTTGTTTGACTCATGTGCATCATTGCTTGAACTATTTCAGAGTTTCAGTTAGTGTTCAGCTAGAAATACATGGCAACAGCTCTGCCCAAATGTGACAGTGGTCTCGTTTGTGCTGTGAAGTGTAGCCACAGTAAGTTTTGTCTACAGTTGCAGGTTCGATATTAAAAATACTCAGTTTTCCAATAACCAAGTTTAGTCAACTGGTTTTACTTGGAAGAGACAAGATCAGTTGTATCACAGACAACTCTATGCTGTTACAGCCAACACCCTTGAGATCTGCCCAGGGCCAACTATTTGTGCCCAGTGAGGTATTTCATTCAGCCTCACAGCTTCCTTGAGCCCTGGCTTACCAGTTGTGTTCTAAAAAAATCAGTGTTATCTGGTTTCTGGAAAGAGAACATGTTCATATTTCTTCGGCTTTCTTTCACAGTATGCCCAATGCATGCCTTAGTTTCAGTGCCAGTGGTGAGCAAAAAATATTTGGGAATTAGACTTACCCTTAAGTTTCCTGATTGCATTTTGCCTAAATACAGGCATTTTGAAGATACAAGATCTTGCACAAGCTTCTATTGCATAATAAGTGATTTTCCAGATGAAAAGGTCCCAGCGTGGTGATCTCATGCTGGGCTTTATTTTTTAGGAGGCAGAAAATGATTTTGCTTGACTGAGAAGATCTGATGTTTAAGTTATTGTGAGACTGTAAATAGAATATCCCACAATGCTTTTTGGAAAAGATCTTTCTCCTCATGGTGCACCTCTGTTTTCACTAGACTGCAATATGATCAGAGCCAGATTTTGTATACCCACTCATCCTTTCCCTGTAGCTTTGACATGAGGTTCTGTTGTTATTGTCTGTAATCATCAGGTAAAGAATTGCAGTGTGGGTGTATTGGCAATGGCATGTCATCTCATGTTTTGAAAGCAACTCTTTCTCCACTATTTTTATGGCTAGAAAACAACAGTCCACCCCGGGCACATGCTGGTGGAAAGCATGTTCTAGTGCTTCCAAACAACTCTGTTACCTTGGATGGCTCAAGGTCTGCTGATGACCAGGGGATTGTGTCTTATTTGTGGATTCGGGATGGTCAAAGCCCAGCAGCTGGGGTAAGTTTCTTGAAGGTTTTAACGAAATTTGGCTTTTGTTATGCGCATAACGCCACTGCAGCAGGGAGAGCAGGTGTGACCCATAAGATGCTGTCAGGTGTGGTGCCTGTTTCTGGTTTGTTTCCCCTGCTCTCTGTAATGCTGTGGTTCAAGAGGCTGGTGATGTCTTCAGTACAGCTAGAGAATATAGTAACTGAGCACTGCAGCAATGCAGATTTAGTTGGGAAAGACTTGAGACAGAAGAACAAAGCTGTGTCTCTTTAAGAGTAATTGATTGTATGAAGCTAATGTGCTTAAGAGAAAACAGTTCTCTGAAATCCAGTTATTCCAAAGGAAGAAGGGCCTGAGAGAGCAAGAAGTACCAATAAAGATTAAGGAATCCTGCCTGGTACCATATGAGGTAAAACTTTAAGGTAAAAATGGTGTTTGGCATTAGATGCGTACGTACCTTCCCTGGCAGATGATGGTGAATAGCCTGAGGCATTAGGGCAGTGGATTCTACTCTTTGAGTGGGGCAGACAGCAGAAATACCTGATGATAAACCTCAGTTATTTGTCAGCTCATAAAACTAGGATAATTTTTGTCCCTATTTGCAAGAAGTGTTGTGGACAGCTCTTTGCCCTCAGGAAGATAGTGGCAAATCAGCAGGCACTGAAAGAGGAGAAAAAGCAAAATCATAAAAAAAGCTTCTAGAAGCAATTCATATGAGTGTGTAAGAATGGAAGAGGTTTAGCTTAAGTATAACTGGCAGAGTTGATAGTTGAAAATACATGAACTCCAAGGAGAGGAAATTAGGAGTTAAGACAGCAGAACTAAGTATACTGGAAAAAACATTGAAAAATAATAATGTAGCTGTCGTGGATTTTCAAGCAGATGAATTCTTCATATTGTCAGCTCTTCTCGCTGGGGTATTTTTAATAAAAATATCCATAGTGTGCAGACATCCTCATTAACTGTCACTTCTAAATTTCATTACTCTGCTATAAACTATGGGTAGGTCACATTTGTCCCACAGGTCAAAGCAAGAACACAAACCATCATACCAGATAGCCGACTTAATAATGAAACTTGCATCTTTCTCTGGGGGTGTAACTATTCTGGACCTTGTTTTTGCAGGATGTGATCCATGGCTCCGACCACGAGGCAGTACTGCAGCTAACTAATCTGGTGGAAGGAACCTATATTTTCCACTTGAAAGTGACGGATGCTAAGGGGGACTCAGATGTTGATTCAGCAACTGTTGAAGTGCGGCCTGGTATGACAATTAAAAGGTCATCGACATGTTGTGAATACCACATCTTTGTTCTCCTTTTCACTTATTTGTTTAGATATTGATGAGAATCTCTCAAGTTAAAACACAGAGCAAACAGGTCTCTCTCTTCCTAACTTCTCACTGTTCTCTGACTAGGCCCAAGTGTGTTAAAAGGTGACATCTGGATTCTTAACTACTACAGTCGCCACAACTGGGACCATAAATAGATAAAAACTGTAATTACTAGGTAACATTTTCATTAGGCTTTTATTGCTTCTCATTCTTTGTAGGTTTTTTGTTTCTTTTTCTGTTTTTTTAATTAGTTTGGCCAGTAGAAAGAGATGGGAGCTGACCATTAAATTTAAGTACAAATGCTTCTGTTTGACGGTTGAAAGTGTGGCTTTGTTTGTTTTTCTTCTTTCATCCTGCAAGACAAAAAAAATCCTCAAAGAATTTCAGGGGGTTGTAAATGCAGGTGAAATAGCTAAAGGATGGAAGTTGAAGTCTCAGGAAAAGAGTCTGAAATCTTCCTTCTGTCAGAGATACCTTCTTTATCTGGCTCCTGGGCAATGATTTTATTAGTGTTCCTCACTTTATTGTTGAATGTAGTCATAGTAAATGGATTATGATTTTCATGGGCTATCTGAATTTTGGTTTTTTTGCAAGGCACTCTGGAAGTTGAAGTACTGAACAGAACCCTCAGTTTGTAAGGGTAGGCAGGGTAAACATACCTGATACTTCTCAAATTAACCATCCTCATTTAGACTTGCTCACAGTCTTGCATGCTACCATACGAGTCCATCTTTGGCTCCCGTTTCCTGGGTGGTATGTTGGTATAACTAGCAGGGAACTTGGTAATTGGATTCACGTAGTCCTTACCTCTGACTTCAAGATGGCACCATTTAGGGGAACAAAAGTTGCACTTCTGCACAGAAATGTGTAAATGCTGAAAGTGCACCCTGAAGTACTTTATTTGTATTGATATGACGGGTTGCTATCTTAGAACCCACCAGGTTTGTTTCAGAGAGAATGTGATGATATAGGCCAAGTACTTCTCTAAGAACAAAAAACAGTTGGCTTATCAGTGATACGGGTCTTATGCAGAATACTATAGTGTTAATAAATACTTTCAAGTATGTTGGTACTGAAATATTTGCCAGGCTCTGAAGGAATAGCATGTTCTTCTTCCGTCAGATCCCAAAAGGAGCGGTCTGGTGGAGCTGATCCTGCAGGTTGGAGTGGGACAGCTGAGTGAGCAGCAGAAGGACACTCTGGTGAGACAGCTGGCTGTATTGCTGAATGTTTTGGATTCAGATATCAAAGTTCAGAAGATACAAGCCTACTCAGATATAAGGTACAAAGATGTCCTGCTGTGCCAGAAAGACTTTTGGTTTTCTTCGCCTCTCTCACAGCTCATAATTAGTTGTAAATAATCATTCTGAAGATGACAAAAAATGCTATAGTTCTAAACAAAATATACTTTAAAAGATGAATTTCTTCTGTGGTAGAAAATTGATGAAGTAAACTCTGTGGAGACTCAGAACTGAAGTGTTTTGTTTAAAAAACCCCAAATTTTTCTGTATAGATTTTTTTTCCTTTAAAGAAAGTACATGCACATATATTTCAGTGTCTTGTTTCATACAGTGCTGCTATTTTTTCCAAATGGTGGATGGAGCAAGATAAACAGACTTTTTCAGAGTGAAGCATGTATTGTATTTGAAAATAAGGTTCCAGCTTTATTTGATCAAACCTATTTTATTCCCTCTTTTTTTTCCCTACTTCTTCTCCATAGTTTTGATGTTCTTAATATTTTAAAAACATTTTCCCAGGAAACTGGTGATGAAAATCCATTTTTTGCACAGAAAATTCCACAGTGGATTCTCTTAAATGTGGTATTTCACTGTGAAGAAGAAATACTCCCTCTGCGTGGTGTAGAGTGCTAGAGATGGCTGTGTGTACCCAGAGAAACTTCTCAGCATGATCGGTGGAACCTGTTGACATGAGTTAGCTTTAAATTACTTCTTGTCAACTACTTGGTAATTTAAAACCCCTTTTGGTGTTTATTTAGCTCTTGGGGAACCTCTTAAAATTTAAAAACGCAGTTTGGAAGGTCTAGTATTTATAGCTATGATATTTTTAATCACAGCTTTTCAAATTAAAATGTTCCCTGATGTGTCTGATACAGGGTGAGATCAACACCACCCAACTTAAGAGTTGTAGATGACAGGGCAGGAGGGCTTCCACGTGAAGTTCTCTGGATCCCTTGCTTCTGAATTTTCTCTCCTATTAAAATCAATTTCCTAAACTTAGTGAAATTGCTTCAGAGTGTTTTGTGACAGGCTCTACATGAGAGTAGAGAAAGCAAATGTATACATACTTCTTAAAGCAAAAATCGGGAAGACCAAGGAGAGGGAATTATATTTGCTGTTATCCTCACCTGTCTTCTGTGAAACTGAGAAGCCAGAGAACTGCTGGTGCTCCCAGTTCAGAATGAAGATCAGTTGACTGCTCCACGGAGAGAATTCTTAATCTTTCTCAGTGGTGACATTGGCTTTCCAGAAACAAAATAGACTTAAGGCTATATGCCTTTATTGCTGAATGCTTGACAAAAGTGATCTGTGACAGCAGTCCTGACCTTAGCTGTTCTTTCTGCAGCACCGCAGTTGTGTTCTACGTGCAGAACGGGCATCCTTCCACAGTGATCAAGGCATCAGATGTTTCACGGACTCTGCATGTACAGCTTTTGAAACAGAAGGCTGACTTCTTGCTTTTTAAAGTCCTGCGAGTTGACACAGCTGGTATGTTTTGGATTGTGCTTGCTCATCTCAGAACTTTGCAGACATTTGGCTAACACAGCACCTGGAAACACTGCATGAAGTCCTGTCTGCCATCTGGTGTCTGGGCTTGGTGGGTGTAGCTTTACAAAAGATGATGTTGAGGACAGTACTTAAAATGCTTCATGACTTGTGGTGCCAGTTACTTTTAGAAGACATCTGTATCAGCGGGCAAAAGCACATCCTAATCTGGTCTGCATCAGGAAGGCCTGTGGAATGAGGATAAAGATACCTTACATACTACCTTTTCTTAGAAGATGTACAAAGCTTAATATAGCCATTAAGTAGATATGTTTCATATCTCTGCTTCCTTCAGGGCTTTTAGAGTTCAGTAAATAGGCTTGTAATCTAACTGGTTCTTGTCTGCCTGCATCAGACAGAGGAGGTGATTGCTGTGTTACAACCTAGTCTTCTAATCTTTGCAATGCACACAGACTGTTGGGGTTTCCTATAATGAACTCTTTCTTTTGCCCAAAAAGAGGCTTGAACTTCTAAGCTTATTATAAGCTTCACTAGTAATGTCAACCCTTTATGATATGTAGGTATTACAGACATGACTTCTCCATAATTTAAAATCAGGACACAACAATTCAAATACAAACAAAGTAAGCAAGCTCCGGTGATAAAATAGGTACTGATTTTGTAGTAAATTCTGTCTTTATTTACTGATTGAAAAGGATTGTTGTACTATTATAAATATACTCTGACTACTTTTTTTCTCCTCACATCCAGCGGTCTGCTAAACTATAGATCTATTTGACACATAACCCCAAAGGAATGGGAGTTTCAAAACATATCACAGTGCTATGAACCAGTGGCTTTGCCACCAATCTGGTCTTACATTAAGAGAATGTATGACAATTTGTCCATTTACACAACTGACCCTATGTTTGGTTCTGATCTTAGCCTGTCTTTTGAAATGCTCTGGACATGGGCACTGTGACCCCATAACAAAGCGCTGCATTTGCTACCAGCTGTGGATGGAAAACTTGATTCATCGTTATCTAAATGATGGAGAGAGTAATTGTGGTGAGTTTGGGTGTTGTGGGATGTATTTCAAGAGTAACTTGTCATCTTGTGAGACTGTTGATTATTTGTTCTCAGAATGGGGAATACGTAGGAAATAGATGCTGAAGGAAGACTAAAACAGTCTCTGTTTTCCAGCCCAACAATACCTTTCTATAGAAAGATAGTGGAATGATTTCTTGAAAAGATGTCTTGACAGTAGTAGCCTAGATTTTAAAGAGAATCACTATTTGATGAAAGAACTGTGAAAACTTGGTAATGGGAGCGAGATTTTGCAAAAATTTGGGGCCAGTTGGAGGGGTTGTTGAATAACGTGGGCATTGCAAAGCTTTTGAGTAGAACCATTGCAAAGCTGGAAAAAAGGCAGCAATTTCAATTTCTCTGAGTGGATGGCTGATGCTGTTGTGCCAGAAGTATGATCTGATCTAAGCAAAGAAAACATCAGTGTTCTGGACTGACCAATACTGATCTTTAGAACCTGATAACACTGACAACTGTGAGTATACACATTAGAGTTCAAATTATTGCACATCTCTCTGTATCCTGTCCTGTTTTACTGGAGGATTTATAAATACAAATGTGTGGGTAGAAGGATCTACCTCTAATCAGCTCCTCTTTTAGAGCACTACTAAAATGCCAGACCCAGAGTACACCTTTGTTTATTTCAGTTAGGGAATGATAACTGAGGTGGAAACTGTGATCCTTTGCAGGACTGTCAGTTCCCACATAGATTTCATGTATCTTGGGATGGTAAAAGGTATTTGAGAGGAAGAAAACTTTCTAATGTGCACTTCTAATCTTAAAGGTTAAAATTTTTTAGGAATTCTTACAAGAATATGATGGTCCTTAGTACTCCTACGCTCCTGTTGCCACTCCTCATTCCTCAGGACTGGTTATTTTAGTAGAGTTGTATTAGAATTTATTCTATGACCTTACAAAGCACTGTTGTGTTTCTTTTTTCAGAGTGGAGTATACTCTATGTGACTGTATCTGTTTTTATTTTGATTGTGGTCATGGTAGGGCTTGCCTGGTTCTGCATCTGCTGCTGCAAAAGGTACATGGTTTGTGTTTCTTTTTGATGGGGTATATGCAAAAATTGCACGCAACCGCCACGTTTTAGTCCAGTCCATATCACTAAACCACTGAGCTTGTTTTGGACATATGAGGAGCTTCCCGTAGCTGTTTCTGTAGACACACACTTCTTTTGAAAAAAGGAGTATCCATTTGTGGGTCTGTGCACTTCTGCATTATGAAAACCAAAAAGTTAATGTTGCAGTATCCTTCATATTAAGTGATAATTAATGTTAAAATGCTGAGAGTATACTGCAGATCTTCGGTCTTCTACTGAGTCCTGCAGGTACTCCATGCTAGGAAAAAAAAGGCACACTCTGAAGGTCACTGGTGTAGGAATGTTCTAGGCCATGGGAAAGAATCTGCTCCCAGTCTGGTGTCTCCCTTGGACAGGAAGGGTAGGTGGCTTGGCTGCATGTGGCTTACAGGCTGGGAGTACTCTAGTGATCTCAGTCATGCAGACTTCTTGCTTCCTCTTTCCTTAAACGGGAGCATTCGTACTACTGAATGTTGTTTCCCTCTCTACCTCCCCTCCAGTCTTTCCTAGTGAGCTGATAAGAAATTCTCTTTCAAGTGACAAGCCCCTGCAAGTTCTGTCACTAGAGCAAGTGTTTTTGCTGCAGCTCAAACAGCTCAGCAAATAGATGGCTTGTTCAGGTGTTAGCAAAAATAAAATGCCATCAAAATCTTTCTGGATTTTCATCGTTTTCTAGGGTGTCTTTGCAGTATGTAAAGGATGTGTGGGAGTGGATACCAATTTTATTTTAAGGTTGAAGGAACAGTGCTGTTAGTAGAAAACTTTAAATAGTAAAGTGTGTCCCATCCCGCCCCCACAGCGTGGGGTGGAACCTCACAGGCTTGTGAGTATTGGATGATTATTTGAGGGATTTTTTATGAGTTCAGCTGCTTCCGTCCTTTGTCCTCATGTGGCTTGTGCCTGAGAGTGAGGGCTGGTTGATACAGATCCATGTGAAAAAGAGGAGGGAATTACTGGACAGGACAGAATGGCAAGAGATTCCCTTTGCCTTGTGGAAACTACATGAAAAAGACAGTGTAGACTCAAGATTTGGCTGGAGATTTGGAGGTTTTAAAACCTTTCAGTTGCCAGATGAACTCTATAGAAGATCATGGAGGGGAGGCCAAGGCTTGATGTTGCTGTAATGGTGGCTGAGCAGTAAGGTGGCTTCTCTGCTGTGAACTGTGGGGGCACATGAATTTTCATTTGCGGTGTCTGTAGTTACTATGTGGCTTAGGAGAGCAAATCAATCTGCCTTGCTTTCTTCATCTTTCTATATCAGAGGGAAAATTAACTGTACTGTCTTGTCCATATTGTACAGCTGCCTTATTCAGATACAAACTTGAACTACTTTTAAGTGGAGGTGAGAAAGTACAAGGACGTTCTGTATGTTTGGATGTGTGTATGAAAAGGAAGGGGGAGCAGATTTATGTGTTTACATGAGAATTAAATGTCTTTTTGGTAACTTTTTAGCAGGAGGAGGACAAAGACAAGAAAGAAAACAAAATATACCATCCTAGATAACATAGATGAACAGGAGAGAATGGAGCTACGGCCCAAATATGGTAAGTGCTATATGGCAGCCTGGGAACTCATCCACCAAGCGTGCAGCCAATGTGTCTGAATTGATACCTGTAGGCAGGAGGAGCCCAGAAGCTGGCTTACAAGTTTGGGAATGGCAGAGACAAACAGAGAATGAAGTAGTTGGGGGAGAATCAGTTAGTTTCTTTAATAAAGCCTTGGGCTCAGCCTCTGCTCTGAGCTTCCAGTTTATCTTAATTTAGAACATTTAATTGCCCCACAGATTTTCTCCATGCACGCCTCTCTCCTCTGCACATGCTTTAATTAGGAGCTGCTTTCGTTGCTGTGCAGCAGTTCCCTCCTGACCCATAAGTGCCCTGCTAGACATCAGTAGACTTCAGCTGCTCTTAACATATCTTTTAATTTACCTGACTTTCAGTTTTTAGCAGGGGGAATGTTCAAATCCAAGGAAATACAATCATTTTGAGAAATTGCTGTCCTAGAAAGACGGAGATAATGTTCCTGTAGAAACCATGACCTTTCATTGCCACTCATGTTAATAAGGTCATTGAGTGAACAGACTAATTTCCAGATTCAAACTATTAAAAATACATTGGGCATGTACTAAGATAATCTAGTTGTTTCAAATTTAAATACATATATTCACATTTCAGAGTCATAAACTGATGGGCCTGCAGTGAAGTCATGAGAGCATCTGAAATGGTATATGATACTTCCCAAGCCAGTTTTTGTATTGGTGTATGCTGTTACATTGCACTGCACAGAAAGTTTTCACTTACCTTTCATATCACAGCAGGGAAGAAGATGGTTAGATGTTACTAAAAACCCAAACCTCTCTCATGAGTTTGTTTTGCTTTTTTATTGTCAGGTATAAAACACAGAAGTACAGAACACAACTCCAGTCTGATGGTCTCTGAGTCAGAGTTTGACAGTGATCAGGACACTATCTTCAGCAGAGAAAAGATTGAAAGAGAGAATTCTAGAACACTTATAAATGGATCCGTCAGAAATGGAGTTTCCTTCAACTACAGCTCCAAAGACAGATAACTGAATCAGGGTAAAAGCACAGAACACGCTGGTGCGACACATCTGAAACATGTTGGCCCACCTCTGTTTTTCCAGAACCAAAAGCTTCCTAAAATATCAACTAATTGCAGATTAAAGGGTAAATTTCTAGGACAGGTAGGGGAAGGCAGAAGAAGGGAGAAAGGATTAGATTCTCAGCTAACTCCTCTTGTCTCCACTACAGGAACAAGAAAAAGCACATCTTATTTCTTACATGTTCTGTGCTGAATGTTTGAACTTCAGAAGGCCTTTTTTTCTATATCACTGCTACAAAACTAGCCAGGGCTATTCTGCTACAAACTACGGTAACTAACAATGGCATACAGATTCATATGTGCTCCTAATGCTCTCTTTGAGAAGTATTATGATTTATAACAGCAAAAGCCAATATAGATGAAGTTCCTTACAACTATAGAGTGCAATATGTGGCCACAGGCTCCATCTTAATTTTCAGTTTAGGATGGAAACACAAAGAGCGTTTTTAGTGCATTGTCTTTATCCAACTGTACTCTGTGACTTCCTTTTCTGGGTTAGCGTTCATTGGATGAAAACATTCTTGTTTTCAGAGAAAGTTAACAACTAGCAATTGCACTGGATCAGCTGTAATGTAACATGGTATATCTGTGTCCTGTAGGATGCAACATTCCCAGTATTCACATAGGAGGTGTGGTGTCTGCAGGGAATTCCAGCCTTAGGTTGCTTCTGTAATGATCAAGTTGCTTTGGCTCTGCCGTGTCCATCCAGGAAACTGTAGCAGGAAGGACTTGGTGCGATGCACATTCAGAAGCATTTTGAGCATCCCAAACAACCTTTTTAGATCACTTTGAGGAGCTCTGGACCTTTTAAGACTGAATGGTCAGCTGAGTTTTCATCTGTCAGCATCAAGCGCTCAATCAAAGAATGTGCCAGGCACTTGTGTAGTGAAACGTTTGTGGAGAACACCCTGTGTGGAGCAGGAGGTTCATTGTACCTTCATTGTCGTGATGATTGGTATTGAGCAATGTTTTAGCTTGAACATGAGACTGTTTGACCTTTTCCTCTCTGGCTATTCAGTGACTGGATGTGTTGGCCTAAAAAGATCCTTTTAGGTCTTTGGCAAGGGTAGGTATACTGCAGTTCTGACATTCTTGTTCACAATCTGGATAATTTCTTCACAGCCTGCTTGTTAGGCTTTGAAATCGTGTCCCCAGTACTGCTTTTGAAACCCCTAACTGAAGACCTGACTTGTATACATAGTCCTCACTTGTGGGGCTGTCTGTGTCAGTAGTACTGTTTAGCCATGACATCAGCTTTTCCTGGGGGTCCTCTACTGATGTACCGGAGTCTTGGGCTGAGATGGAGGAATGATGTGTTTTGATGGAGAAAGCATTCCTCTGGGAGCAGTTTTGAAGAGTTTTTTTAAAAAATGTTTTGGTTTTTTTTTGGTTTTTTTTTTTTTGTTTTTTTGTTTTGTTTTGTTTTTTGTTTTGTTTTTTTTTTTTTTTAATACAGTGGTAGAGAACCTATTATCAGAGGATGGAGCAGTATAGAGATCAAGGGAAGCAGTTTAGAAGGGTCAGGGAGGGGATGTAGCCCATTTCCTTCATAAGGAATAATGTAGTAGAGAATTTTGGGGCTTTCTCCATCCTTTCTTAGGAGTCTAACACAACAGAGTAGCTGGGTTGAACACTGTGGCTTCTGTGCTTCACTACTTAATGGACTTGGCAATAGTCAGAACTGTCTATGCTGGAAGAAATCAGTGGCCAAAAGTTGCAGCAGCATAGCATGCTCCTAACTTGTTTCATACCTTTGATTCTCAAATGCAGTCAGCAACAGCCCCTAAGGCTACTAATGCAGCACTGAGGAGTATTTACCCTGTGTCCAGCCCTGCATTTTTCTGGAGACCCTTGTGTGGCTGCGGGAGTCATTGTGGTGGGAGAGGCTGTGAAGAGCTAAAAAGGGCTAATACAGGTGTTGTCTATGTTTTTCCCATATGCACCAGCAAAGTGCAGTATGAATGGTATGATTTGCTCTCTTCAGAAACCAAGTTTCAACTCTGTGTATGGAGGGTTTAGGCTATTTCTTGAAACAAATCTACTTTATCACACTCTCCCTTAAGAGTGTGTGTGTATATATATATATTTCTTTTCTTTTTTTTAATAACTTGGTCAACAAAAGCAAGGTCAGCTTCTGAGGTCTTTCAGTTCCTCCTCCAGATGTGTTCTGGAGCATATAGTAAAAGCAGTGTTCACTTCAAAGTGTTCCTGAAAACAGTTAAAGCCCACTCAAAATACTAATTTTTTTTTTCCTTTGAAATCCAAATGTTGGGCTTAATCCATTCTGAACAACTTCACAGAATGTTCTAGCAGGAATTATTCTCTTGGAAACATGAATTTTTAAAGAAGGAAATAAGTTGCTTAAACAGTTTCAAGTTTATATGTGCCGTGCTGCCACTGATGCTTCTGCTAAGAACTGTCTCCAGTGTGCCTTTATCTATAAGCTTATCTTCTAGGACATGTCAGTCCAGTCAGCAGCATCTGTCAGTTTTGTGAAATTAGTGACTTACGTCTTTTGAGTTTATTTTATGTTTTCAAAGCCAGTGCTGAAGCCTAGGATGTTGTTCTTTCAAGGTTTAAAATACCATTTTTTTAAAAAAAACAAAACAAACCCCACCAAAATGAAAAACTAATTCTCTAGTAACTAAACAACTCCAGGAATCATAAAGCTGCATTCCTTAATGCTGCAGAATTTCCAGGACTGTTCCCCTGCCCATGGATGCACACTGGTGGGCTCAGATCTTTGGATCACTGGTAAGTTCATGTGCCATGAAAACGTATGCATGATTTGGCTAAGTATTTCTCACTCTAGCAAATAAGAAGTATTAGACCAGTTTCTCATTGTTTAATAAGGCCCTAGCAAGTGGAAGTTGCTTGGTAAATTCAGTTCTCTAGATGATACTTTGACATCTTTGTTGCTAACAGTATTTTAGCTATGTTTTCAAAGTCAAATACAGTTCAAATTTTTCAGCTGCTGCTGAATTCTACTAGTTTGATTATTCTGCCTGCTTGGAGGAAAAGTTATGCCTCTTACCATAAGAGCAGGCTTGCTTTTAATATATAGAACTTGCACAGGAGCTGAAAGCAGTAATTTCTTGCTCTGTGAATTTGTGGTATCACGTTTGTGTCACTTGGCCAAGCATGTTTGTGTCAGGAATTTAGGAGAGACTATAGCAAGCCTTGTATCTTGATTCAGTATAATTGTTATTTCTAGAACTTCTGCTTTCTTGCAGAATGCCAGGTCATACCATGAATGAAAGGGTCAGAAAACTGGCTTGTAACGGTGCAAACACATTGGCAGAATTTGGATTCTAACCCTTTGGTTTGAGTTATTATAGGTTCAGAGGAGGTTCTCAGTCCTCATGTTTACTTCTGCACACTGTTTTCCTTCACATACAGAAAGAATACTGGCAGCTGATTTGTAAAATAGAGAGACTATTTTACAAATCCCAAAAGACTCATCTGCACTGAAAAGCAGAGGAGACCAGATAGAGCTTGTCCTGTGTGGCTTAGAGTCTACTGAAAATAAAGAATAATTCAGTTTGGCACTGCTAAGATACTGCTTCTTGTTGAAGGCAGACAGTGTGGTGATACTTGCAGTGCCTCATTGCCTTGAAGTGTAAGTGCTGGATTTTCATTTGCATCATGGTTTTATATGCACAAGCAGGGATTGTCCAGCTTTGTAAAAGGACTTCCTTTGTTTGCATTTTAAGGAAGGACTAGAGTTTGGAAAAAACCTTCTTAAGCATTAAACAGGTTCAGTACCCAAGTGTAGTATTCAACGCAGTACATACACAGCATGAAACTGCCATGGCTGCGAACAGGTAATTGTCTTGTGGATTTAATTCTCCTAACCGAAATCGTACTGCAGTATGGAACAAAATTTACCTTGGCAAATCTGTTGAGATCCACACCCAAATTATCTGTCCTATGGTTCAACCTGTCATATTAGGTAGAAAAAACAAAGCAAAATGTAAACTGTCTAATTATAGAGAATTGTGTATTTGCATAGGTGAAAAAAGTTTATTCTTGTTCCCCATGTAAGAATAGATTATCAACTCTGTCCTTTTAGGTAAACAGTCTTACTCTCCCTCTGTCAGATGTATCAGATAAAAATACTGTTCAAGCATCTGTTCTGTGCTATCAGCTGTTTGCTTATATGATGTCAATTTTCCTTTCCTTGGTCTCCTGTGGGCAAACAGAAGTGCACACACATGCAAGGAACTTAACAGTGAGAGAGTGAGTGCATGCGTGTGTTCTCTGTGCTGGTGCAAGCTTTTCTTAGATAGTCTGATGTTCTTGAAATACTTGAGTTCCTAGGCAAACGTTCTATTGCTGCTTTTAACCTCAAGTGAAACTAGTTTTGTCCCCTGGTATACCAGTAACGGGCAGTAGTCAGGTGGAGCTTTGGGGTAGTAGTAATAAGATGACAGTAAGTGTAATCCTTTGCCATTTAAGCGAGGTTTGAGAGAGGAGAACCTTCCTCCAGGAGAAGGGAAACGGGATAGAGGTTGAATTAGTTTCTTAACATCAGTTATTGCTTATCAGGGATCCCTAACAAATACTAACCCCATACTTCTGCAGCAAAGAAAAACCCATTTCATGTACCTTTTATATCCTGAACTCCCCAAGGCAAAGGAGGGAAATTTAAAGTTTAGAAATAAAATTTTAAGAGGGAGGCAACAAAGGCAAATGATTTTTTGCACAGGCTATGAATCAGGTGCAGATGAGCTGCACATATGTATTTTGTCTCTGTATGAAATCACTTCTCCCTGTGGGTGGATGGGTGAGCTATTACAGAATTTATATTAGGAATCTGTTTCTAGAAAATGTTATTTATTGCAAATGCTATTGTATTGTAACTGGAACCATTTCTGAGCTGAAATTACTACATTTATGTAACTATTAATAAAGTTTTGTCTTTCCTTTTAGAAGCTTGTCAGGTACTCTTTTAAGCATGGTACTCTGTATTGCACTCAACACTCAGGCCAGGCTAATAGAAATACGTTGTTTACCATAGCTTGTCTGTATTCAAACATAAAAGCAGTGCAGTAGCTGATTCCTTCCCTTTCTACTGACAGAAGCATCTTTCTAGAGAGATAACAGAATTCAGTACATCAGAGAGCAGGAAAAAAAAATTTACTGCACTTCATAATAAGTTTTCATGTGGTGCTTGTCCTTGCTTGGTTCAATTGGCTGTGTGTAAGTAATCACCAGCTGTCCTGCCAAGTGTGGTGGTTTCACAGGTTTTTTGGCTTACCCTGTAACAGATTCCATACTTGAGTCAGCTGCTTAGCAGTAACCAGATACAGGTGTGCAATACAACCCAAAATATGCTGTTAGAGAGGGCTAGGTTATGCTGCTTGTTTCTGAACTGGAAATAAAAATCCTTCCATCATTGTGTATTATGTTTGTGCTAGTGATAATAAAAGGTGGTATAAGATACAAGTGTCCTTCTGTAAGGAAAAAATCATACACCGTGAAAAGAAAGCAACTTCTTAAGTCTGTTTGGATACGTGGTGCCACAGTCCAGGTGGTACCTCCAACATTGCCATTGGACTACAAGGGAATACTGGCATCTGAATGCCCTGATGAGATACACGTGTCCTTTGTTGAAGGATGGAATCTCCTCCTTTGTTACTGCACTGTACATTCTGGTAATAGCAGTAGCCTTCCCCCATCCCTGTGAGTAGGTGATGCAACCGAAGATAATAGGCATGATTCCAAAACAACTTCAGCCAGTTGTGCTAAGCAGCTTTGGCACTCACTGATGAAGTGAGAAAACCAACTTCTCATGGTTCTTCTTGCAAGGTCCTAAGCAGGAAGTTTTGACATGGGAACTCTTAAAAGAAGTACTAAAATGTAACTTAGAGCTTCTGAACACCACACTTAAATCTTCTTTCAGATAGCTAAGTTGTTAATATCTAGTAGAACAGGTAAACAGTTTCTTGAGAGCTTGTTACACAGAGAAGACAGGCAGTGGAGGCAGTGAGGGTGGGGGGGAGGTGTCTGTGTCAAACAGCTGTTTAAAGTGTAACTTAAGAAAATAAAATGGAAATTGGCCGTGACTATGTCAAGTCAGAAATTAAAAGAGTTTCTCAGGCTTCAAGACTGTACTAACTAAATGGAAATAAAAGAGCTCCCAAAACTCTATTTTAAATCTTAATTAATGAAATAAAGAATTATCACATCACAAAAGCAGGGAAGGCACCCTAATCTACAAAACCTATCTTGTGATAAAATGTTTGACTCAGCATATAAGAGTAGCATACAGAATGACTGATGGCATATTACTATGCCCAAGTAGTCTCATCTATTTGATTTATATTCAAGGGACTGTAATTGGGAGTACCAAAATTTTACACTGTATGAACATGTGGATGCAAAGAAGTGTTGTCTTTTCCAGTGATAAAGCTGTCAGAACAAAATCTTCTGTGCAAATCTCAGCAATTGAACTTAATGTGGCTGCTGTCAATTTGTCAATTCAGCATTGAATAAGGTAATAAACCACAAAATGCAGTGGTTTCACCGAAGTTATTTATTAACTGAAAACATTTTTTCATCACAGTTTTAACATCCAGAAATTGCTAAACTATCACAAGTGCAATCAACACAACTGAGGTGTGAGAATTCAAGTAAGTCTTTTGTTGAAGAATCACAGCTTTTGCTATGAAGACAACTTTGATTATTCTGTGCTTTACTGATGTAGACTTTACTGACATGAGGATATTATACTGGAATACAACCACAGTCCAATCTAGACAAAGGTATTTTTACAGTTTCTTACAAACATTATCTTAATTATTGTTTGTGCTTGTTATCAGGCATAGTAAAAGGTATTATTTGCTAAAAAAAGAGTAAACACTCATTAAAAGTTCTAAAAAAAAAGAGAAAAACTCAAATTTAAGTGCTATTCTCAGAAAAGACATTAAGATTTTAAATGTACCAATGCATCAGATCAGTAACTTTGCAGTGAAGAGAGTAAGGGTTAAGGAATTTATCCTCCAACAGTAAATACTGCACTGTCACACAGCTGTAAATAAGATGATTTTAATTTTGACCTTATACTGCGGTTCACAGGCAGACATAACTGAAGTCCGCAATTTCAGTGGCAGATATTTTACCTGCGTGTAATACCTGTAACTATTGCCTGCATCACTGTGTTGTGGGACCCAGGAAGCAAGGCATGACCTTCTTTTACCAAGTTATTTTTTCCAATCAATACTAAGCACACTGGTAGCCAAGGCTGGCAAGCAGCTTCCTCCCACAACACTGTATTCCCCAAATTCAGGCAGCCTGTGTGCTCAATAGTGTAATCTTGGAAGCTGGCTATAGGAAAGTTTCTTGCAACTAGTGTACAAATAGGCCATCCTTTTTGTATTCTTGACAACAAGCACAGGTAACAGTACAAAGTCCTCACCCTCACAACTGTGTGTGTTTGGCACATTGGGAATTACTGGAAGGGCAGTAAATGCCCTTCGGTTGGCATGATGCACACAGTACTGACAGATAATGTGCTCCAGACCCACCTGGTCTCAACTGTTACATAAATACAACCCTAAAAAAATATTTAAAAATAAGAAGTAGCGGTTCAACGCTACTTGATGTGCACTTTAAAAAATCCCTGTGAAACTCGGCTCCAGCTTGCTTTCCTTCCTTCCCCAAGTCTTGTGTTACCTGGTACCTCTTTGCCTGATGAGATAAAATATTTTAAAATACTTCATTTCATAGGGTGCATTCATTACTTCATAGGAAGAAAGGCTCCACTGCCTTCTTTTATTTATTTTTAATACTGAACACAAGAAACAAAATTTATTCCACTTAACCTCTGCAGTGCTGATTTATTTGCCAAATTAACATTGCACATTTTTTAAAGTGCTTTGTTTGACTGCCATTAAAATAATGTTTAAACAACATTGTTTATTTCATACTAAGGAAGGCTTATATCATCTTTTGAAGATGACAGAATAGTGAGGTGATGTGTCAAAACCTCACCTCTAACCACTACTATTTAAATCTTTATTAGGTCACAAATTAGCCATGTTCAAAGGTTTTTAAACCTTCCTCCCTAACGGACATTCACCTGCGTAACCACGAATCCAATTCAAGACACAAAGCCCACAGGGATGGATATCTGCTCCTATTCTTTGAAGGGCATGAGTAATGTTCCTTTAGACACTGAGCAGTATTTACATCAGGGACTGTACTTCTACCCAAGGAGAGGCATGGTCTTTTCATGAAAGGGAGGGCGTTTATCTGTATCATCATGTCACCACTTGTGCTTTCTTAACACAGCCCTTACAGTCCCCCCTTACAATTCTGCAAGTTATTGCTGGAAGTATCCCATCTTCCTCCTGCTTCTCACTAAACCAGCAATTCTTTATCCTGGACTGTCCTGTTCCCAGGACTGCTGGGGCAAACAGGCATCAAACATGGGCCATTTTTCATCCTAGGCATGCAAGCTGTTAGGCACAAATTACACCTCTTTGCTCAAAAACCTAAAGCTGAACAGGCAGCAGCCCTGCAGTCAGCATTAACAGTGCTAAAAATGCTGTCTCTTTGCCTGTGTGGATGCCTAGATAGAGCTCAAAACAATTCCTCACCTTTTGTAAGCAGCAGATTCTCCCACAATTAAAAAAAAAAAAAGACACGCTTGCTTCTAAAGGTCACATAACCACATTAGAAAGTGTATTTACACAAAAATCTGAAGGGAGATTGCCATCCCAAAGCCTCCCACATCCACACTGAAACACTAAAGGTAGTAAAAAATGATGGTCTAGTTTCCCCTTGCTATAGGTTACAATCTGTTTTCATTTATGCACAAGTCTCCTAGTTCTCCCAGTTACACAGGGATAATCCAAGAATAATAAATGTACATCCCTACTCATTACTAAAAATAATGGACATTGTGATCACATTGCTGAAAAACCAGATGTATAAACAAAGACTATGTAAAAACATCTGCCAGCACAGAATACTGTAGATACCTCTATACACACACAGGACAGGGTTGATTAGTTCTAAAGAAGGTAGAAGTTGCATTCATGTGTATTTCTGGCTCAAGAAGCTTATTAAAACTACAGCACTCTTCCCAAAGGTGTTGGGATTATGCTGTTTGAAGGCTTTTATAATCCTCCAAAGCAGACGTATTTTATTTCTAAGTATTCATCAATGCCATATTTTGAACCTTCTCGCCCTAAGCCGGACTCCTTTACCCCACCAAAAGGACACTCCACTGACGAGATTATGCCTTCATTAACACCAACCATTCCAACTTCCAGCTGTTCTGCAACTCTCCAGATCTGAGCTGGATCTTGGGAGTAGAAATATCCTGTCATGCAGACACAGAGATACAGGAATGAAAATCAGTAAGAATAATTGCAGAAGACTGTAAAAAAGAGACGTATTGACATTCAAAATCATCACCCCATAAGACTAATGCTCACAAAACCACAGAAATACACTTATCTGACAGAGAAGCATACCTGCTAAACCCACATTAGCTGCATTTGCTATAGCAACAGCTTCTGCTTCAGTCTCAAATCTGTCAATAGAAAGAGCAAAAATAAAAATGAGGCCCGCAGTTCAGATACTGTCTTGCTGACTTACTGACGAGAAGCAGTCTTATCAGGAATTAAAATGTCAATTTATTTTTCCTGAAAGTGTACATTAAAAACCTAATTTAACTTTCATTTTGAAACGCTAAAGTGTCTACCTCTTGACGTAATTTAAACTGCAGTTTAGTTAATATTGCCTTTATCCTGCCTAGGTAGCTGGATGGTAACTGAACCATTTATTTCACATGGGTTAGCCTACCTATTTCCCCAACCACACAGCACTCTCAGCACTGAGAGATAACTGTATGTTCTTCCATCACATCCAAATGCTCTGCACAAAGGCAGGGAAGGCCTTAAGGAGAACAGACAGCTCCAAGTCATCCTCTGTCAGAAAAGCTTAGGACTAGCAAATCACATGACAAACTCAAAAGTCCTGTCTCCTATTTCATACCACAGATCATGAAGCCAACAAAGGTTTTGCTGCTTAACTACTGAGACACTTTAATTTTCAAAAAGTTGCAGAGATGCTAAGATCAGGTCAAGAGAAAGAAACAGACGAACCACATATCCAGAGGATGTTCTCACATGTGTACTCCAGTCTTTTTAAAAAATTTGTGTGATCATACAAAAATAATTTTTGCAAACTCTTTCAAATCTTGTTTACTCATAATTATCTTTCATTGGTTTTTCAACTGTTAATTTTAATCTGTAAAATTAATAATCTTACTTGATAACTGGTGCTAAAGGGCCAAATGTCTCCTCTTGGGTGCAAAGCATTTTTGTTGTAACATTACTAAGTAATGTTGGCTCAAAGAAATTCTTCCCCAAGCTGTGTCGTTTCCCTCCAGTCACAATAGATGCTCCTTGAGAAACTGCATCCTTAATGTGTTTCTCTACCTGAGATATGCATAACAAAAATCCTAAAGTCAGCATTTAAGAATGAGCACTAATATATTTCCCGCTGAAGAAATAATACTCTCCAATAGTAAAGAGAAAATTTTGAAGAGAGGTTTACACTTTGCAGAGGATCATTTCCAATATTATCTAATTTCTCTTCAATTCTTTTTTCTCTCAGTCTGACATAATTTCAGAGGGATAAATTATGAGTGTGGCCACCAGCCCACTTTTCTGTTGAAATTAAAAGCCTACACTTAGTGTGAGAAAAAGTCTTTGCAGGACTAAAAATTGAATCTTTTATCAGTGATTAAGCACTATGAAAACGGAAGTACGACTGCCATGGAAAGAGAAACAACTCTCAAGATGGAACTGGCAAGAACATTTTCCTACATCTACAATTCATCCAAAGACAACAAAGTAATAAGAAAACTTAAGTAGCAATCTCCACCTAGAATATTGTCCTTTGAAATTAGAGAATTACAGAAAGTGACTATATACAGTGTGTGTTTGTATATATTTGGTTGTATGTGATACACACACTACATTTTTGTGATGCAAGAAGGGACGGCGTGAAGGAAAGAAATTCAAGAACTGTATCCTTTGTCTCCCAAATAACTGAATATTTTCCCATTCTTCTATAAAGAGAGAGAAGCTGGCAGCGTTCATGTATAACAGATTCAAACTAAGGCTGCATACAACTGAGCTGTAATATCTTACAAAGTATGAGACACTTGACTTAATAATATTTAACCTTGGGAATGGTGAAGTATTACAAAAGATGTGACTTGTTAGGATTTAAAAAAAATATATTCCTGGAGTTGCAGGTCATCTAAAACAGAATACCCAAACCATGTACATGAAGTTTCAAGTGATTACAACATCCAGAGTTCTGATTTTTTAACGCTGATTAATTATTCTCCCTAGCTTTTGCCAAAAACACTGTTCTTCAAAAGCAATTGTCAATCACAGTGCTTCAGAACTGCAGGATCACCATACAGCTCTCACAGTGTATCCAATTTCAGTGAATGGACTTGAGAACAGCTAGGGAGTAATCAGCTTCTCTTAAAGGAGGCGTCTCTTTCCCTTAATGGAAACAGGGTGATGATGCATGAACTGTCCACATCTGTTTGTCTATATGTACACATGGATTTGGTGGACAGAACACACTTGCAGCCACACTGCAAATATGTTCTAATAAAACAAGTGAAAAAAGTGAAACATAAATCATAAACATAGAAGTGAAACATGGATCATAGAAAGAAAATCAGGATGTCAAAAATGAAATATTTACTTATACCTTCTCCACAGCTTTTTCATTTATTAGTGGTCCTTGAGTAGTTTTTGCATCAAATCCACTTCCAACATGCAGTTCTTTCTCTATAGCTTTAGCAAACTTTTCCACAAATTCATCATGAATTCCCTTTTGCACCAGGAAACGGTTTGTGCAAACACAGGTCTGAAAACAAACAAGGTAAGACAAACCCTCAGTAGTTTATATTGTATTTAATCCATCCTAATTCATTCTAGCCTCCATGCACAGAATTAGGTTACTACACTGATGTCCCCTTCCTCTCCTCCCTCGTCCTAAGCTGTTACCAAGCTATGCCATTTCTTTCATCACCCCGTTCACTTTAGAAATACAACTTCAACAAGCTGTCAGTGGGTGTGTGAAATCACACGGTGAAGTTGCTTACGCTAGGGAAATGTTTTATGAGTTTTGTGGACTCAGACATATGGATCAACCAAGGCCCAGAAGCTGCACAAAATATCTTCTAATTAGACTGCAGAATGCTGGACTGAGCAGCAGAAACTCAGATCACACTTAGTGGTCTGGGGTCTTTTTTTCTAACTCCTTTATTATTTGAGTTTGAATTTGCTTTCTTCCTGGAAGTTGTTTCTAAGTGCTTTCAATGGCCTATTTATTTGTGCTACCCCTTGCTCTGACTGCATCCTATTTTGACTGCTACACTATGTGAAAAGTAACAGCTACTTATCCTTCTCTACAGCAGCAGAGGTGCCTTTTATGTTACATCTTGTCCAGTCTTGGTCTGATCCCTTAGTAGTCCTTGTCCGCTTTTGTTTCCTTTCTTTCTTCCCAAGATGAGTCGTGTCTTCTTATGTTCTTCAAGCAAAGCCTTCCCCATCAAATGACCTCTCAAACCCACTGAAAATTTGGTGCTACTCAAAACCTAGAGTTCATCAACTTCATGTTCACATGTACCTGTAAGGCTGGAATAGTCTCCACACAGCCCTTCCCAGCTGACTGTTCTGGAAAGTGATGCTCTTAAATTTTTTTTTTTATTCTAAGTGAAATACATTTGAAGCAACACACACTTGAATCTTGTCTATCAACTTTCTAAAGCTACTCATTGTGGAAAAAACTATCTGTGAGTGTCTTAACAGACACACTCTGAAGCAAGATGGTGTCCTTCACAGCTCTAGTTCCCCAATGAATGTAATGTTAACAAAGCATATGACAAAATGCCTTATCACTTCTCAAGCTCTTGCAAGGGGTCCTAGAGAACATCATCTTGTCTAACAGTGATACTACTGACTGCCATGTATGTTGTGAAAACATATGGCATTTTAGTGTTGCTATTTACACTTGCTGGTAACTGGCTTTAGTGCCCAGAGCCATGTGTGAGTGCAGCACCTTTCTCTTCACAATGAAGTGTTCTATGCTTTTCTTTTACATAAAATAGCTTAATTACAGCTTAAAGTTTATGTACAGCTCTTCACTGTCTAGAAACATGGACAAAAAGATTATTCTCACCTGTCCTGAGTTTCTATACTTAGAAGCAAGAGCACCTGCGACAGCCCGGTCCACATTGGCGCTGTCAAACACGATAAAAGGAGCATGTCCTCCAAGCTCCATGGAAACTCTCTTCACAGTGCCAGCTGCATGTTTCAGCAAGATCTGTAGGCAACAGAGGAGACACAGACATCTGTACATCTAACAGATGTGAACACTGGAATCATGGATGCAAGGCAGTGAAAAATTATTCTGGCAAGGAAATAATCTGCAGCTTCTCTACAATGCTAGACCATCGCCTATGACAAAAACAAATTTCCTCCATTAAAATCTCTAAAGATGAAATTCTGGCCAAGGACTAATGCAGAGAAAGATTTTGATCGACTTCAGGTCAGGTTAAGCTTTTGTACATGAATGGTGCTACTTTTTTTTGTTTTCTTGTTCTATTCTTTTTTGATAATAAAATCTTGGCTATTCTTACAAAAGTTTTCCAAGATCTGATAGAATGGTATTATGATCTGCCTTGATAACAGAGTTTTCTTCTTTCTGCATACAGCCATCCCAGAGAATTCTGTCGTTTTGTAGCCACATCTGCAGCTTTAGTGATTCAATCATAGATGGCGACAAGACTGCTTGTTAACTAAGGTTGATAGCAGAGATTCCAGGGCCTTGCTTCTCTAATACTTTCTCTCAACTGCTGAAGCCATTCTTGAATGGTACCTTTGAAACTCAGTTTCAATGTTATTAGTATGTTGTCACCTTATGATATAAACCAAGAACACCTTGTACAGAACTATTCACATTATAGTTTAATAAAGGGCAGTTATCAAGAAGTTGCAGATAGACATCCTTCTGTGAAGTACTGATGCTAAAACATACAAGCAGTATCTCAAGAGGTACGCAATTATTTGCACAATCTGTGTACAGCAGCCAGAAAAGAAGGCTCTCTATAAAGGCACACACTTTCCCTCTTTCTAGTATAGCCACAGTAATAATCTTCAAGTATATTCTGTCCCTGTATGTACCTTTCCTGTTGCTGTAGAGCCAGTAAAAGATATTTTGGATACCAATGGATCAGTGCAGAGAACTTCCCCTACAGCTGCTGTCTGTTGTCTGGAACAAGGGACAACATTATACACTCCTGCTGGGATTCCAGCCTGGTTTGCAAGCTGCAACAAAAGAAAAACAGAATTTGCATTACTAGTGCCTTTTTTAAGAGGAATAGTCACTTAATGATTGTTCATTGTTTTGAAGAAAGCAGTCTGTAAGTCTGGAAGCCAAAAGGGCTCAGCACAACTACGAAGAGGTGCCACAGGTGCTTGAGAGAGCAGCTGTGCTCCGGTTTAAGCTGTCAGTGCAAAAGAACCAAATTACAGATATGAGGACATTTTGTGTATCAAAATGGCCCAATCCACTTTGAGGCTCTAGACCATATTAGAGGGAATTTACAAAGAGTCTCACTGAAGTAAAATACCTGCAAATAGTCAGACAGTTTGTCGTTTCTTCACATATGAAGCTGGTCAGAGCTTCCTTCCAAGCCCATCTGACTCCCTGTTTACAGTGTCAGTCCATTGCTGAGGCAAAGCTTAGCACTGAAAGCTCACCTCCCCAAGAGCTAATGCTGATAAAGGTGTGTCCTCTGCAGGTTTCACTACCACTGTACAGCCGGCTGCCAGAGCTGCACCAACCTTCCGGGTAATCATAGCGCTGGGAAAATTCCACTAGGAAGAGAGAAAATACTACAATCAAAGTTGGGAAAGTTTTGCCTCCTGTTTTTGCAGAAATAAGTCACATTTTGAGCTGTGGGCTGAGCTGAAAGCCTTCATGTGACTAAGAAGAGTTCAGCTATGCTTACTGGGGTTATAATGGCTGCCACTCCTACTGGCTGCTTCAGCACCAGGACTCTTCTGTCTTTTGCAGATGCTGGAATAACATCACCATAAATCCGTCGAGCCTCCTCTGCAAACCACTCCAGAAATGAAGCTGAATACACGATTTCACCCTGTGCTTCTTTCAGAGGCTTCCCCTTTGATTAAATCAGATTGAAGATACATTGTAAGCGGCAAACGGAAGCAATATAAACAAATCCAAACAATTTTGGAGTTTCTCCTCTTTTCAGAGTATTTTATGATCCCCTCCCTATGACATACAGTGCGATCTCCAAAAAGGATTCTATGATTGCAGCACCAGTAGTTGTGTGGATTCAATATACCATCACTGTATAGTCAATATTTGGTATGTTGTATGCCTCGATTCATACCTGCCTAGGACAAGCAAATGTAGTATGCATTTATTTACAAACTCTGAGTTAGCTGCTATTATCAGTCTGAGGAAAAACACAAGTCATGGCAAAACAGTCACAAGTTTATGCCAGGGTCATTTGTTTTGGGAGTATTGCTTTGGACTATCCCCAGGTCTGATCCCGTGGACTGAATGACCATTAGCAACTGTGACACCACAGAGGAGCTGCTGAAATATCTTCCCTCAAGGTTTTGTCCAAAAGGACACCAGGTTGTGAGCTCCCAGACTACTCAGTGATACAGACCAAAGCAGACTGTGTGAATCCAACTCGCAGACTTGCATGAATTTCTCAGTCACAAACATTTCTGCCATGAGGACCATGTTTTAGGTGGATGTACACTTTTGCATGCCATGAAGCACAGCGTGGGGCTGGTTTCCACTGGTTAGGTACTATTGTCCTCAGACCAGTGCACTTTATGTATGTCCAGAGGAGGAAGGTTTGAAACGTCATCCATTGACCTAGCAGCGCAATGTGGGTACACAGTATGCCCAAAGTTATTAAAAAGGACACGGTGGCTAACTGGTCAAGTGCGCAGGGAGAGTTGACGGCTGTCAGTCTCACTTGATGTCACTGTTCGCCTGCCCGTGTTGGGTTTCCCAGTGCCCGTGCCCACCCCGCCGCCCTACTCACGTTCTCGGCCGTGATGATCCGCGCCAGCTCCTCCTTGTTCTCCATCATCAGCTCGTACCATCTGCGGAGGCGCGCGCTCCTCTCCTGCGAGGAGGGAGAGACAAGGCTGCCGTGGCCGCCGCACGCAGGGACGGGGAAGCGAGGCCCCAGGAGACCCGACCGGACCGGACCGGACCGCCCCGGGGCCCCCTCGCCGCCACCTCCCGCGGCCGCTCACCTTGGCGGGGAGGCGGCCCCAGGCGGCGCCGGCTTCGTGCGCGGCCCGCACGGCCG
>VYXC01005506.1:141220-177383 GCA_013397175.1 Platysteira castanea
GGAGTGGGGGCGGGAGGGGCGTTCTACTCCCCGGAGCCTCCTTTCCCACGCCCCAGCGAGGCCCCCGCTTGGTAGGGAGAGGCTTAGAGTAATAGAATATCCTGTGTTTGAAGGAACCCACAGGGATCATCGAAGTCCAACTCCTGGCCCTGCACAGGACACCCGAAGAGTCACACCATTTCCCTAAGGGCGTTGTCCAAATGCTTTTGGAACTCTCTCAGGCTTGGTGGTCTGACCATTTCCTTGGGGAGCCTGTTCCAGTGCACAACCACCCTCTGGCTGAAGAACCTTTCCCTAATACCCAACCTAAACCTCTCCTGACACAGCTTCACTGGTCACCACACAGAAGAGATCAGTGTCTGCCCCTCCTCTTCCCTTCGTGAGGAAGTCGTAGAGTGGGATAAGGTCTCCGGGCTCTCAGTCTCCTCTTCTTCAGGCTAACTTGTGCTTTACTGCAGGAGCACTGTCCCGTGGAAGCCCGGAGGCCACTGGGTCCCAGGACAGCTGGTCAGACTGGCACAAGGACCATGTGCAGCCCTGCACAATGCTACCATCTCGCCGGGGACTGGAGTGGCTGTGCCACATGCATGAAGGGTGGCTGGGAAACGCAGGATGCCCAGCCCCTGAAGCCAGAAGTTCATAGCAGTACACTTGGCAGGAGTACGTCCATGAGTCGCCCACATATCAGCTGGGCTTTCAATACAGATCATAAGACCCAGACTTCAGTGTGCAATGTCCTATCAGCTCACCAAAGGTTATGAATTTGTATTCCCTGCAACTCAGTAGCTAGTGTCTTTCTATTAATACTGCTTTGGCAATTGGCTTTAATTTCTTTTGTGAAATGTGAGGTAGTTGTAAGGCAAGCACACCATGAGCTGGACAAATTGTGAGAGGATGCTCTTTGCCATGCTGTTGTATTTAACAGAAATCTCACTGCTGCGGTGCAGTAATGCACTGATTACACTGCTCAAATCCCAGAGATATTACAGAATTCAAGTGGGGAGAAGACCCATAGGTTATTTCTTTCTCTATATGAATTACTTTATTTGCATTAAAAGAAAGCATTGGTATAAAATAGCCTTTCAAATTCGGCAGTCGTTTACTTGCTGTGTCAGCAATAAGTGTGAAAGAAAAGGCATGCTCCGTAACCTACATTTCAAAGGTCACAGTGCTACTGCTCCAGGCTTCTGAAAACCACAGTTGGAGCCAGCATCATGGTTGGTCTGAAGATTTGGTCTGTCTTGCTGGTTATACTCTACCATTTCTGTCAAAGGTGTATCCCGTGTGGAATTTCAACACATGTTGAAATAGGTAAGACATGTTCAAAATGGATTTTCTTGTGTTTTGAATTTCTTGTGAAGAGAAGTAAATTCAGATTCAGCTGGAAAGCAGAGAGGGGAAATAATGTTAAAGTAGTGAGCAGTCTACATAATGAAAAAAATGTGAGTAACAGATAGGAAAAAAGAGTAGTTTGATTTTGGAGTTTGAAATTTTACTGTTTTCATAAGTAAAGTGCTTGAATTGACTTGGGTTGCGTATTTTTCCGTCTCCTAAAACACAGGCATTATGTAACTGGAATGTTTTTGTCTGTGAGTCGTACGCAGACAGGGTTTAGTTTGGCAAAAGAAAAAGAATGCTTTAGGCATTTTATGGGATTGTTATATTTAAACTACAGAATAACACAAGTCATTTGTGGTAGCTCTGTTTTCAAATCACTCTGTATTAATTATACCTGCACAAATAGATAAAATTCTGTAATGTGTTTGTATCTGTGACTAACATCATAAAAATTTTGTTCTATGTCTCTTTCTGGTAGGTTGCTCTCTGTAGCCAGAACAGCCTAGATTTGTAGAGAATGAAGGAGAGAACTGAGTGAACATCAAAATGGAGAAATATTTCTGTTTTGGATTTCATGTTTGCCTGTGCTATTTTTAAAATGTGGCTTCTTCCGTAGTTATTACAAGCAAAACACGAGCAGTGTTTGGTTATTCTGAAACAGCTACTCATAATAATAATTGACATTTTTAATTGTTTGTTCTTCTGTTTTTGTTTCTAAATCCATTGCTCAAACAGATGGTAAAATGTAGGATGTTGCCTTTATTAAAGTAATTTTCTCAGACTTTAGGTACTGCATACATGCAACTTTGAACAATTTCAAGGCTGGGATTATTTATGGTGTTTGAGAATGGAGTGTGTTCCCTTACTGAGTGTTGTACCCATGGTCAGCATCCTGGAACAATTGGCTTTTCCTAACCATGTGTCAAGAAACCCTTAATAATCTATAGGAGAAGTCATGCTGCCTGAGGTTAGGCAAGTGCACACAACTCTGCAAGCTCAGGGCTCTAATTACCAAGTATGAGCTTCTGAGGACTTGAAATAATAGATTCACCAGAATAGTGTGTTTGAAAAAAAAAATCTGCAAAGAGAAACAAGCTTACAGATCTGTCCCAAGATCAGTCTGGTTTTTTTTCCCCTAATCAAGGGAGCATATAGCAGGAAACCTGCGTTTATATACTTTAAAGATCTTGGTTGTCTGAGGAGTTGTGTGTACATTGAACTATTGTGTCATAGTTTACAACAAATTTTGTAAATTACATTAAACTGTGATCAGCTCTGATGCTGCTAAAATGAATTCTCTTACTGTCATGCACATAGAAGTCTATGATGATAAGATGAAAATATTTCCAAAATTCAAACACTGAGTATTCCAGGAAAACAAAAACAAGCAAACAAAAAACAAAACAAAACAAAACAAGCACCAAAAGGAAAAAAAAAAAAGCAAAACAAAACACCAAAACCAACCCACACAACGAACCGTAAAAAGGAATTCCTCTCACTTAAAGCCAGTACCAAAGAAATCCTGGATAGATTTTTGAAAGTACTTTTAAAATGGTGAAAAGCTCTGCCTGTTCAGAATGTTGATCATGTTCAGTGTGCTTGGCAGAGCTGTGCTGTGTCCTACTTGCACGGCTGTGCCTGGAGGCAGGTCTGAGTGGGGAAACTCTTCCCCCTAGGGATTTCTGTCAGACTTGTGAGGCTCTGTGGAACTGTGGGGGTCTGGCATAAAATTCTTCGTAAAGGTGGAGTTGTAGAACCTGGGCCCACTTGAGTAAGTGAGAGAAGTGTGGGGGAAGTGTGAGGCAGAAAAACCAAAACTGCCAAACTGCGGCTCTCCCACACTGGAATCAGAGATGTGTGTAGAAATGTCTGAACCTAAAAATTTTAGATTATTACTTATTATTTTGTTGTTGCTGTTTCTCTTCTGGTGCTAAGCTGGTCTTTAAGGTATCTTAACTTATTTGTATAAGGATGATTTAGATCATCAGGTAAAATGCAAAGGTAAAGATCTTTCAAACCCACACAGTTTTGTCTAGATCTTATTCCAGAATATGAGTGGATTGTTTTGGATTTTGTGGGGGAAGTTGTTCATTTGTTTGTTTTATTATTTAGGTTTTTGGGGTTTTTTTATGGTGTGGTTTATTTGGTAAGGAACAAATTAACTTCAGTCTTTATAACTAGCTTTAGAGTCAATGCTGGGTATTTTTAGAATAGTGTTGATAGAGTATTCCTGGGGTATAATATTAATTAGGAGACCTCATTAAAGAAAAGGATGTCAGTTCATTTCATTCACTTGTCACGCCAGCTAAATAAAGATTTTGGCAGTAAGAGTATCTGCCAATTCAGTGAATAAATAGTGTTATTTACCTTGCTGACTTTAGATTTTTTGCTACTTTTCATGCATGTTAAAAATTAATCAAACTGTTAAACATCCACATTGATTCCCAACATACCTTTTTCACTGTTAAGGGCAACAGTGGAACTTGAATACACTACACCTAGAACTTTGTAGTCCACACTTAATATGTGCTAGGTGTGGTCCTGTCAATTCACTGCTGTAGCTCATTTCTGGACATGAGGAGTTCATTTCCCTGATTTCAGCTTGGTTGGTCAGTTTGGGAGCTGAGGATTAGAGAGAGACTGAAGATGTGCCACAGAAAGAGCACTTCCTTACTAACTCCCTAGGTGAGAAAATACCCTCTCACAGGTACACAATTCTGTGAGAAATGGTATTTTCATGCAGGTGGCACTTGGCTTGGGTATGAAAATGTGGTGTCTTCTGGTTCTGATAATGCTTCTAACCAAACGTAGGCCTGGACACAATGCCTATAAATCAACACTTCAATATATTGTTTTTCAGCACATAGAGGTCTGGAATTTTTCATTAAGCATGAAGGGAGTGTTAATTATAGACAGGTAGGAAGCATATTATTGCTTAATATTGTACACCTTTCTTCTGAATATTTTTCTTTCTGTCTTCTTGCCTTTCTTTATTATTCTCAGTAACATATGTGTCAATATTGTGCCCAGACAGTGTTTTTACCTTTTTTTATTGAAAATAATTTGACTCCTTCTGAATATTATAACAGAAATGTAGCAATTATACCAGTGTGCGTATATATATACTTTATGTGATTTCTTGCATGTTTTCCTATCTTCTTTAGTCGTATTCTATGTGAGCAGTTGTATTAGAAGAATCAGTGAAGGACTTTGGGAAAGCAGATTTAATAAACCGAAGGACAGCAAAATGACAGCAAGGTTATGTGCACCACATGGTGTATTTGACCAAGATAATAGTTGTATTTTGCTGGCTTTTAGGAATGTATCTTTGATGTTGGCAGTAAAATGTGTTTTTGTGCTGTGCAATAGCATTCTGATGGATTTTTTTCCCCCATCCTTTCCCCAGTTATTACTAAACCACCAAGATGCTTTTCAGGCTGGGAGCATTTATCCTGATGCTTTTTATCCTCCAATCTGCAAACGTGGTAAGAAAAGCTTTGTAAGTCCAATGTTATAACAACTGCATTTTTATGTGGAAATCCTGCAGAATTTCTTAGGGTTGAAAATGGTTATGTTGTAAGAAATGAAGGGTGGCCAAAAATGCTTTCCTGCAAAAACTATCCACTGTTTTTGTTAGAGCCTTTTGGTAGAACTTTATAATGAAATAACACATTTGAAGATGTTTTAGAAAGTAACTCTTGGGTAAATTTAACTGTTTAATGGGTAAGGCAATTTGATAGAAGGATACTGTTTGACTAAATTAGGTTAGATTACTGAGTACTGAGAGGAAAAAATGATCTTTTTTATATAAGTCTTAGGGAAGGCCTAAAGCTATTTCTGTATTAAAAAGTATTAGTCTCTATCAGGTCAGTCAAAAAAAGGATAGGAGAATCTAAAAATCCCACAGCAACAAAATAGTGTAGGGCTTGCTGGGGGTGGGTGGGCCAGTGTTAATAACATCCCAGTTTAAAGTGGTTTTTTTTCCAGAGTTCAGTCTTTTGCCTTTTACTGTGCCTGTTGGAAATTAATGTCAGTCTTAATTTTGCTGCCTGCAGATCAAAAGTCTGCACTACAAAATTAGCACCCTCTTGCAATAGCTGTAAAAAGTATGTCTTGATCTGCAGGTGGTCCCCTGATTTTTCAGCTAATAGGTCAGCTTTTGATCATAATCAGCTTCTCCAGAAACATTAGAGATACGAAACAGCCAGCTAGGCTTTGCTGTAGGATATTTGCTACTGAAATGCTAAATCTGGATAGAGAGCAATTGGCAAATGGGATAAAGAGCCTATCCTCCAGCTGCAAGCTATTAGGGTATTTAGGCAGATACCAGAGACAGGGCAGTGATAAGTACTTTGTGTGAGGATATCTGGCCAATTGATTGTTGAGATATTAGTGGAAGTTTAAAGTTTTGGAAGTAGCTTACTTTAGTGGGCCATGCAAATTCCCTTAAATTTGAGGTGTACTTAGGATTTTTGTTTGGTTTAGAGCCAAATCACACAGTTGCAGCCAGACTTCTCATTGTTTCTCAGACATAGATAGTTGATGCTGCCTTTTGGTTATGCAAAATACAGGCTGCTTAGTTCATATACTGATGTGCTCAGTTCACATCCAGATCACCTCTCTGCTCTGGCATTTAATACTGGTTTTGTCTTCTGTCACTTACTGGCTCACTGTTCTTGGTTTTCTGCCTGGCTCTGCCAACTTCTTGTTCCAAACTTCAGTCTTGCTCTCCTTGCTTTCACGACTGATGTTCTTCTGGTATTTTTTTCAGTTCCTACTTCAGCTTGGTCATATCTATCTACCTTGTGTCGGTGAATAAAAAACCCGACTCTCAGTCCAGGGCTACAAAGGAGGCTGCTATCGCCTAAAGCTGCTTCAGTCCTGCTTGTTTTCTGGGTAGCACTGCTTTCTTCTGTGCTGTTCCATGCTTTCTCAGTAGAAATCCTAGTCTCGAGTCCTCTCCTCTCTCTTATGAATTACCTCCCAGAGGGTCAGCTGGTCTCTGGTCCGTAGTAGAAACACCTGGTTCAACACAGCTGTAACTCATCAAGGTCAAAACTGACTACAGCCCATTCTTGTGCTCCTACAGTTTGGCTCGGGCACACTATCGCCGTTCAAATACATTACAACAACCTTGTCTTTCCCTTCTGACAATTTTGACCTGTCTTACTCCAGGCCAGTGGTCAGAGCCTCTCCATCTGCAGTATCCAATTTTCATTCCTTCACTAGTGTTGGAGTCCATGTTTCCTTGTTAGAGTTGGACCACTTGTCAGCAGTCTCCCTAGTAAATATGGAAGAAATAGGTACCTCTGCAGACCTGAGCTGTTTTAACTGAGTGTGACTAGATCAAGAGAAAGCCATCCAGAACAAAGCCATCCAGATTGCCTTTCTGGGCAGGAGACAAGTTTAGATGTAGAAGGCTGCTCTGAGTTTGGCCTAACAAATACCATCCTTCTGCTGCCTATTTTAGCTGCACTGTAAAATGTCGAGAGGCCAGAAGGTAACTGAATTACCCCCAAGGTCTGCTTTCTCAGTGGTAATCTACCCTAATATTGTGCATTTTCACATTGCTGTGTCAACAAACACACACTCTTCCTCCAAGAGTACTGATGGTCTGAACAATCTCCTGCCTACCTTTTCCCCCTTAGAGAATTTAACACTGTGTGCTGCTTGATGTCTTTACATCAACATCCCTTTGCACTTACCTTTATGTAGATACACAGAAGATTTTAGGCAAGGTCACTGTTAGATCCTACACAATCTTTTCTGCCTAAATTCAAGTGACAGTAGTAATTGATTCTTCAAATGAAACCTGATTTTTTCTGCTTTCTGTCCTTTTTTCTCTCCTACACCGACTGTATCTTGGCTAGTTTGCCTTTCTGTTGAAAACAATGGTGGTGATAATGATGATATAGCCCTCCTCTGCCCTGTGGAAACTGATACCTGTCAGAAAACATGATATTTTGAGTTGGCTGCCATTCCCAACAGCTTTCCTGCCACACAAGTGGATGCATTAATTCAGTCAACAGCTTATTTGGCAGCTCTTTTTATCCTCTCTGTTGAGGGGCAGCTTTTCATTATACTGTACCTACTCATGGGCACAGAGAAAAGGAGCAGGCACAAAATTTTCAGGTGCTTCAAACCAAAATCATAGAAGGTAAATCTAGTATCTGTTTTGATTGTATAAATCACATAAAAATAAGTTTCTTTTGGCTCTTTTCATTTGCTGAATTGTAAAGTGTATCATCTGTATAATACAAAATTGAACAAAAGTCTGTGGGTTTTTTAGTGGAGAAAACCCTTTGTTTTTCTTTTTTCTTTTTCATTTCTGCCCAAAGAATAAATCAAATACTGATGTAATTTTATTCCAATAGGAATGTTCCGTGATGTGTCTGAAGACACTCACTGGTCACCATTTCTCAAAGCAAGTATTGACTACATCAGAAGGAATTATCCTCAGCCTTGGGAAGAGGTGAGAAAATTGATTACCTTTTGCGTGATTGATTTTGCTTTCAACTGTTTTCTTTACCTTCACTAGTTGTAATTTCATTCTTTGTGAAGTAGAGCAAAAAACCCAGCATTTTTATATTAAAATCTCTGCTTGTATAGGAATACTTGAAATCCTGTTTTAATCTTTACCATACAAAAAATTTGCAGTTTCCATATAAAGTCTGTCAGTTATCTCCACTGTGTTCTGGTGCTTATGATACATTTCATAGATAATGTAATCACATAAATGTGATTGGTGGTCTTGCATTCCTGTGAGATCTGGTTGAGGGTTTGCCATTTGAAAACCAGACACCTTTTAGAATTCTCACTTGTGAAGTCTTGAACTTAGTCCAGATTTGCTCTTGTTATTGGTCTGTGAGCTACGTAGGAGGAAAGGAAAAACAATTTGTCAAAAGTGAGAGTGCAGAAGAATGTATTTCTCTCCTCTGTGTGCCTACATAACACCCATAGCGATAGAGGGAATTCACTCCTTGGAAGTGGAAGTGTTTATACTTGGTCCAGGAAAACAGTTTAGTACACATTTAACTCAAAGGATGCAAATTATCCTCACATCAACCATGTTATTCCATGGCTTTGGACTTTATAAATTGCTTAAAGCTTCTCAAATTACAGAAGCTGACCACAGCATCAGGCAATGAGTGGTCAGCACTTTGTAATGGTAAATTCTTGGATCGTAAGAGTTTCTCACCTATATCTTTGTATAATGCACATACATAAAATGCTAACATTTTCTTAAAGACAGGAGTAAAACTACTAGTATTACTACAAATGGACTGTTGTTATGTAGGCTACAGAGAAGCTGGTGGCTTTCCTGTTTGGAATTGCTTCACATGTGGTGGCAGATGTTAGCTGGCATAGCCTGGGCATTGACCAAGGATTTCTAAAGGCCATGGGAGAAGTAAGTCTGTATTATTTTATTTATTGATACAACTGGATTTACTGGAATGGATAGCTTTGTTTTGGACTGTGGTGGGGAGGAAAGAGAAAAGCTGGAGCCCTGTTTCAGGAAGATTCTTGGAGAGACAATGTCACAAACTTCATAAGAGTGAAGTTGGTCAGGTTTGGGACCTGTAAACATTAGTGTTGTTTGGAGAGTTTGTTTCTGCTCATATTAAAAGAAACAGGCAGTTCTCTTGTTTTTCTCTTTCTCCAGATTGATTTTCATGGTTCATACTCAGAAGCTCACAGTGTTGGAGATTTTGGTAATGTTTCTGTTTGCCAATCATAGAGCCTTGTACTGGAATAACTAGTCCTCTTCAAAACCATGGTGGTTGATTCTGTCTCTTATCCTGTGCAATGCAGGAGTTAAGAATGGTATATGGACACTTTATTCTTGCCCTTCCCCATGGCTTGCAAAGCCCTGCTGTACTTGTCCTTATGCTCCAGGTTTCAGGAGATGTGATAGGGCATAGGGACATTTGGATTAAAGCCAAAATATAGACCAAAGGATGCTAAGATTTAGATGGAGTCACTACTGTGATTTTAAATTGTACATTATTCTCTGGAGGTATAAAATGTGCAGCATACTTTCAGGTGAACCATTTCTGTATTCTAAATATATAGCTGGAAAATCTGCCATATAAATGCATATGGAAGAGCCATACATAGCTTCATCCACACTGTTATTCATGACAGATACTTAACAGGTTTTGTTTGTTAGGCTATGTTGTGTTTTTTTCATTCTTTCATCCTCAGGAGGAGATGTAGTGAGTCAGTATGAGCTGGACTTCAGTTATCTGGCATCGACTTGGTAAGATATCGAGGTTGCCTTCTTTAATAGTTAATGTTTATTCTGTATAATCATATATAATATAATCACATATAATATTACATAATTCTGTATTAATCTGTTTTTTAAAAATGCTGTCCTTCTTTATTTTTCTTTCAAAAGAAACACTTGCAGCTATTTTAAATTAGTTTAATATTCCTTATATGCATACTTAATGTTCCCTGACATAAAAAACTGAAAGGACAGAAGAGAGTTTTATGTACAGGAACACAGCAAAAAAAGATTAAATTATTTATCTCTGCATTTATAAGCAGTTATATATAAAATAACTAGTGAAAACCTTTTGCTGGAATGTCCTAGCAGCTAGTGAAATAACTCAGTTAAGTGGCAATCTAAGTGAGAGTTACTTAAAGTTTTGGAAGTTGAGGATGTTGAATTCAGCCAGTTTTAGAAGCATAAAAATGAGCAGAAGATTTAGATACTCACTTTTTTTTCCCTTACAGTTGCATGTGCAATCCTGGTCTTTCAGGTATTTGTAAATCTTCATGACCTTATGTAGTCTTTTGAAATTTGGAATATTCTATGGGCTGTTGTTATTACAAGAACTGTAAACTTTTATTGGATGATGTGGAACATCTGCTGTTGTAATACATTCTTTTTGGTTTTAGGTATGTACCTGTCAAAGACCTAGCAGCTATCTATAAGGAATTTTATGGAAAAGAGATCATAACTGAAAGCACAATTACTGAATGTACTTATCTGCTGTTTTTTGAACTGTAAGTTGAATATCTCTGCCTGGGCTTTTGTAAGTGAAACATATGTAAGAGAATTATGATAATCATATTTGAAACATCTTATGCATTGATATCAGCAATATAGACTCCCTCCTAGACCCCAAAATCACAGAACATCTGAATTTTTTCATGACTAGGATTCAAATTTGGACTACTTAATGACTGTTAAATTAATTATTACACCACAGATGGTGAATCTTGGCTATTTAATGTATTTATACATTTAACGTATTTATGCCTATCTATTGGAGAACAGCTGTGTCTTCAAGTAGCATTGCACTGTGGTGCATTAGCAATATAATTATCATGTACTGAAGGAGTCTCAATATATGCCTTAGCTACATTTTATGTAGATCCCTTCGAATCAAAGAATAGTTCAAGAGAGACTTTGGATATCTGGCAGTGTCTGCTTTTGAATATCCTGAACAGCTTAGCTGTATCCTGTATTTCAGTTAATTACCAATAGTCACACAGTATTTACAAAAACTGCGAATCCTTCAAAATTAAGGGCATTAAAGTTTTTATTGTTACTTTTTACATTACAACTTTAAAACATATTAACAACCAACATGGAAATATAATGACTTGCATAGTATTTACCATATAAAACTCTTGAAAGAACTGTTTGAATAATTAAATATTAAATGAAGCAAGTTTTATTTCTGACTTTTTTTCAGGCATGGAGAAAGGCTTCTTGTTGGCAAGGTTGGTTTTCTGTTTTCTTTATAAAAATGAACATATAGCATGGAGACAATCCGATCCATCTTACTGAGTATGTTGCCTGTCTCTTAGCTTTTCCCAACATTTGCTAGTAAATCTCCATTTCTGGTGGAGAAGTTCCATGAATATTTCCTTGGAGGAGTGGATGACATGGCATTCTGGACCAACAACATTTTTGAGCTGACAAGCCATATGCTAGAGAATGGAACCAGGTATAGTGTGTGTCCTGAACTATGAAATGCAGTAGTCAAGTGCTGATACCCACTTAATTGTTCTTCTTAAGGCAGGTTCTTTCCTAGAAGTGCTGAGCTTTAGATCCTCACTTGGACAAAGGGATTTCCATGTCTGCCTTTTACCCGAGTGCACGGGATTACACAGGCCTTGATTTTGCATTTGTTACGTGTTCACACTCCTTTGCCCTGGCAAGCTTCTGGCATGCTCAGGTGATATTTAGCAGGGAAAATTTGGAGCATTCTTTAAGACATACTCAAGAGTTTGCTCAAGAGTTGCATAGCCATGCCCTGAGGTTCTGCCTGGACTGGCAATTGGGGCCTGCACCTTCCAGGTGCTGCCATCAGTCAGCAAAGATGTTCCTTTTGAGGGGAGGTCAGATATTACCTTCAGACCCTGAAGGCAAATAGGATTAAAAAGAGTAGGAGTTTATATTCTAGTGTTTAAGCTCAGGCTTCTACTCACAATTTCATATTTTTATAGAAGGTTAACCTTGTATGGCTCTCTTGCAAATGTAACCTTTCCGTAAATAACTTTAGAAGACCAGCAGTGGCAATTAAAGCATCCCTTTATATGGAAAATATCACTGTTTCTATTTTGGGAAATTATGTTTGAAATACAGACTGGCACAATCTGTTACGTTCTTTGTTCCAAAATGGCACTTTCATCAAAAGCACTTTAGGTTCATATAGATAACAGGGCATGTTACAGTAAGTTTCCTTCAAGACCTCTATAAAGACATGATATTCATACAGAACCTAATCAAGGACATCAAGTAAATATCATAGGGGTTTCTAAGGGTTATGATGATGCTCTGATTTTGATTTTCTAGAGAAAAGTGATGACTTCTAACAGAGGAATCAGTAAGGATAAAAGTGGTATTTTTAGTTTCACTTCTACTGCAGTAAAATCTTTAAAGTGCATTCTGTGTGTTTTTCTTTAGTAGCTGCTACCTGCCTGAGAACCCTCTGTTTATAAACTGCACAAAGGAGCACAAGGACAACCACATGTAAGTATAGCTCTGATGGTTTAAAGCTTCTGCTAACGTGGACGGTGAGCTACTGAAAATTAAAGATATTTTGCGTTATCTTTTTGTGTGTGAATTTGAGATTCTCTTAGTGTGAATAACTAAGTTTTGTGTAAAGGAACTGTGCAGAACCTAAGAGACACTTTAACCTCAAGTCATTAGTTCAGTTATATTAACTCTTATCACTGCCTTCTTTATTTTAGCAGAAGCAAACAATCAAAACATGAACATCACAAGAATACAACTTCTTTGCTTACAGAAACACATGAGAAGAACATAAACTATACAGAGAAAGGAGTTCAATTCAACATACAGCCTTGGGCAACAGTAAGTGAGAAGTAACAGATGTGTCAGGTAAAATTCAGCTCTATATAAAATTGTTTCAGTTTCTGTCTGAAATGCTGCATGATGGAGCAGGGTCTCTGGATGTAGCTGACTTCATGGACATTCCAGTAGCATTGTTAATCTATATACATACCTCATAAATACTCAATTTTTACACTTCGCTCATTGTATAGTGAAATTAGAACATATCCTGCGGTGCCAAAAATGATGAAATATATATTTAGTGTTTACATTTTACAGACATAAAAAGGCTTTTTTGGGTTAAGAACTCCCAGCAAAGCATAGCAGTGAACGATTAGTAGTGCTCCCTTTAAAGCATGAAGATTTTTGTCTTTCTAAAATGGTGCCTATGATCTGCATCAGACTCTTCTTGAATCCATGTGGTGATTTCCACTGTTGGTGACTTGATTTTTGAGGTGCCCCAAAATGTTCTAGAGTTTCAACCTGTGTTTTAACCACTGTTGTATCTCTTTGTTATTTTTATTTCAGAAATCCCTCCGCTTGATAAACCATGCTTTTAAAACCAATGTCTGGAGAGCATTAGGAGCTACACATCAGAAATCTTCTAAGCACATCTCCAAGCCAGCAGCTTCATATTTTCTAACTTCACCCTATGCTAGGCTTGGATGGTTGGTAATTTTTTTCATCCCACTTTCCTCTTAATTTCTGAAAATTTTGAGTACGAACCAAAATAATTTTGTTGATCCTTTGGATACTCTTTAAAGGTGACAGTTCAAATCAATTAGTGGTACAAATCTGATGGAATGGCTTATATTGTATGTCCAGAATAGCAAGATTAACCCATAAGGTTTTTCTTTCACATGTTGATCAAGCTCAGAATGGAAGGAACCAACATTAGAACTAATATTGGCTCTAGTTATGAATAATATAGGATCGTTGCTACCCTTTTTTGGTTGTTGGTTGATGTTTGTGCGAAATTAATTGTCTGTCACTAGTTGGTGACTTATGATGTCTAGTGAGATTACCCGGAAATACTTGAGACTAGTAGGAAGTTCAAAGGTAGATTCAGGACATAGAGAGGCATATTCCCTCTCTTCCCAATGAGGTTCTACTTTGACCTGCAACAGGGAAGAGTAGTAAAATAAATTTGCATTGCCACTTATCTAACTCATTCTGTCTCAAAATTTGTATTTAATTCTTGAGTTTACTTCACATTGGGTAAATTAACCATAGTTAGTTCTTTCCATATTCCCTCTCTAAACTCCAACATGTTACTGAGACCTGTGACCCTTTTGCTTATCTCCTGTTAAGTCTATCAGCTAAATCAGATGCTCAGTTTAAAATATATTTAATTTCCTTTTTTTGTATTCTTTGTCATATGCAAGCAGCCCTTTTTCATACTCCTTGCTCTGATTGCTCTCAGGTGCCTAATGTCAGTAAAAAGCAGTTCCTGCAGATCTCAGATGCCTTAATGGAAGATGATTCTTCTGGTTTTACTTAATTCAAGAAAACACAAATAAATACATGATATAAAACATGCTGTGTAGATTCTTACAAAACTATATGGGGAAACACAGGTCCTGGTTTATCTGAATTACGGGGTTTTTTTCCACTAATGTGGTGGTAATCTGAAAACTAATGCTGATATTGTTGACTCCCTTGCTGTACAGGGCACTGATCTCAGCTGACCTAAACCAGGATGGATATGAAGATCTGGTGGCTGGAGCACCAGGGTACAGCACCATGGGCCATGTTCAGATAGGAAGGGTGTATGTGGTCTATGGCAACCAGTCAGGTTTGCCACCAGAGGACATGGATCTGGATGGGAAAGCTGACCAAGTACTAGAGGGCCATCAGGTAAGGGGTCAAGGCAGATAACTGTCACTTAGGGTTTTTTTGCCTGAAAATTGGTGAATTTTGACTGAGCATTGGTATCACTAATGTGTATGAGAGTTATTCCTGAAACACTCCTCCTGATTAAAGATGTCATATGCTTTTCAAGAAAAATAATCATTATTAAAGTCCCTGGAACAATTGAAGTGATGGTGATCTGTAGGTTCACTTCCATTACTGTGGCAGATAAGTGAGTATTAGACCATAAAGTGCCCTTAAATAAAACTAAGGTTATGTCTCTGTAAGTCACAGTATAGCTCATACTGGCCCCTGCATTTAAGAAAATATTGTGTTTCCTGTCCTTTTTAATCTATAATTATTAATTTGAGATGTTTAAATTCCTTTGAGGCTACATTTCTTCATTAATTGATAACTTCTCCCCAATCATTTTGTCTGTAGTAAGAGTATTGAAAAAAAAAAGAAGTTAAAACTGTGGTTTGACATGATGGTGTCTGATTTTTAACCAAGAAGTAGGAGCAAATGACCCTTTTGAGTGTTAAATATGATCTTCTGTAGAAAATACCTTTATTCACAAAGAAGATAATAGGGAGAAATGAGATACATTTCCTTTTAATTTGTTTCTGTGGTTATAAACTGTGGAGTAACAGCTGCTGTCTTCTTAGAGTGTTTTAGTGGTTCCCAGTCATAATGCTGTCAGCAGGAAAGACCATAAGCTTAACATCAATGGTGCACTGGACTCAGAAGAGGAAATAGCAAAGCAGCATCATATTATGTTCTGTTGTCCTTCATTTTAACACAGTTGACTTTGAGTTAATGTGTTGGCATGGGGGTTATTACTTAGAAGAAAAATAATTGTTGGTATAGACTTTTGTCATCTGTTTCCAGTCTTCCCTGTGCAAATGTGCATTAGGTTTTCCTTATTTTGACTTGACAACATGAGAGCAATCCCTTTTCTTTTAGCCTTCAGGAAGATTTGGTTCTGCCTTGGCAGTCCTGGACTTCAATGAGGATGGAGTGCCAGATCTGGCAATTGGAGCACCTTCTGTGGGATCTCAATTTCTTACTTACAAAGTAAGCTACAAATATGGGTTTGTTAGGGGTTTTTTTAACTCTCCAAACTGAATGTTTTTACTGATACATACAAACATTGAAATGAAAGAGAGAATTTCTGTTGTTGCTCAAGGTGAAGTTGTAATTTAAACAGAAGTTTATAACGTTTGTGGGTACTTTGACTAGAGCAATAGCAATGACAGCTACCTGCATTTCTCTTTCAGTGGCCTTTTTGCACATTAGAAATCCAAACCAGACTGCAGCTTTGCAGCACTGACATGCTGGAAATATAAGGGGCCATTCATGAAATACAAATGTACCCTTTTTATTTAGGAACAGTGTCTGGAATGGACCTCATGGGCCAATAAGTTTTGTCATATGCTGTCACAGGCCAACAAATGATTTCTAAAATGGGATATGAACACAGACACACTTGCTAAAATAATCAAGTTACAGAGGCTTAATGACTTGCAGCTTACCAGATAAGCCCGTATAATGGTCCCTGAGTATTTTCAGGCCATGCAAACTGAGAGGTAAAATGTTTTGATTTAAACGATTTCCATTAAGCTTAAAACTCTTCAGAATTTTAGATACTAATTTAGCTGTCTAAATAGGAATTTAAGTGCTTTATTTAGACTGACCACTTGGAAAATTGTGTGCATCTGTTGTGCCTGGCACTGTTTGCCATTGCATTAAATAATAATTAACAAAATTTGAGCCATCTGAACATGTGTATTATGAGTATAAATATACACTATACTGCCCTTGCTCCTCACACACAGTATGATGAAAATATACTTCTCTAGTTTGTTGCTTGGTTACAGCAGTACCCATTACCCTGGATATTCTTAGGTTTGGGGTGGGAAAGAAAGTATTATGGGAAGGCTCTGAGAGGTTTTCTTAAGTTGTATGAATAGCCCTTGCAGAACTGTTCCATTCCTTGTGATTGGCCTTGGATTTAATACTTGGTACTGACATGCAGGTGATCTCATGCCTTATTTGCTTTCTATGCTGTTTAGGGTGCTGTGTATGTCTACTTTGGAACTGAGGGAAGAGGCTTGGCACCTCAGCCAAACGTTACCATAACTTGTCAGGTATATTGATAATGTAATATCCTGTTTATACTATCCTGTTAGCTAGGCTGACAAAGGGCTACACAAGCAGGAGGTGAGATAAAAGGGAAAAGGGCTTATGGGCTTAAAAAAAATGTTAAAATCAAATTTATAATTGCGAGGAAATTTAGATGGATGGGGATGGAGCAAGCAGGTGCTTGCTCAGATTGGTTGTGTGTGGGAAAGACATCTATACCCCAGTGCAGGGGAGGCAGCAGGGTGAATAGAAAGGTGCATAGCCCTCAAAACCAAAAAAAGCCAACAAGAACCCCAATCCAAACCAAACAAAAACCCAAAGAAAACAAAACTGAAGCCAGGGAGTGGGAGGGTAGTTTGGTCAGAAGCAAAGTTAGCTCTTTAGAGTTAAGTTTCTCTATTTTGCTACAGAATTGATGGTTCCAGTTCTATTTCAGGCTTAAACTAACTGTTTATTGCAGTATTCCTACTGTAATCTTGGTTGGTCCCTCCTGGCAGCTGATGTTGATGGGAATGGAAATGCTGATCTGGTTGTGGGCTCTCCATATGCAGCAGGTGGTGGGAAGCAGAGAGGATTTGTGGTTGCGTTTTACTCTCATTTCAACAGGAGTCACCAAGGTAGTATTTATTGAGTAAATTAACTCTCCCATACTTTATGTGTCTGTTCATTTGTTCCTAATTAATCATGGGATAATTCAGGTTCAAAGTGATCTCAGAGGCTGTCCCTCCTACTCAGTAAGAGGTAGCTGTGAAGCCAGACCAAATTGCTCAGGGCTTTATTCAGTTGTGTCTTAAAACCTCTAGTGACAGAAATTGCACAGCCACTCTGGGCAGCTGTTGTACTTCTTGGCAGTCCTCACAGGGAAAAAAATCTCTTGTTACACCCAGTATGAACCTTTCTTGTTTCAGTCTATGTCCATTGTCCTCCCACCATGCATAGTGACCTCATAGGCACAGAAAGCATGGAACACCCCTACTAAATTTGCTTCAGTTTATCAACATCTTTGCTGTTGCTGAACAATGTACTATAGGTGTGATTTAGGGAACAATCACTCCTCTCAATCTCTTTGCCATGCTCCTGCTTATATAGTCTGAGGCATTGTTGGCTGTCTGCTGTTGGCTGTCAGAGCCTCATGCTCAGCTCTCTGCCCACCAGGGTCTCCAGGGCCTTTTCCACACGGCAACTCCCCAGGCAGTCTGTCCCCAACTGCATCACTGCAAGGGCATCTCCTTTCCCAGGGTCAGGCTTTGCATTCGTCCTCACTGAATTTTGTGAGGTTCCTGTCAGCCTGTTACTCCAGCCTGCCTGGGTGTCTCTAAATGGGACCACCCCCCTGCAATCTCCTGTTACCTGCCAGCTTCACAAACGGGCATCTTGTTGCCTTGTCTAAATCATTTATAATAAAGTATCCAACAGGATGAATCAAAAATTGACCTCTGAAGGCACTCTACTAGTTGCAGGCATTCAGAGAACAACACATTGTTCACTGCTCTTGTCAGGGTGATCATCTCAACCAGGTTTTTCCCATCTGCTTTTCTGTCCATCCAGACTGCAGTGTCCTGGCTTGGATGCAAGAACATTGTGGGAAACTGTGTTGAAAACCTTGCTAAAGCAATGGATTCAACTATGTATTGTGAGTCCAGGGTAGGCTCACTGCTCTGTCTTGGTAAATTGCGAACGAACCTCAACAAATGAATCTGTATCATTCTGTACATTCCTTCATGTGGCTAAAAAGGAACGCTACAAAGTGAATACAGTTAATGAGCACAGGTGATGAGATTTCTTGTTAACAAGAGAGGAAATGTCATATATGGAGCTAAATAATAAAGCTTGGGCAGCTAAGTCAGAATCATGTAATTGAGATTTACAATAATGCTTCATTGTTTCGGCTTATTCTAACATGTAAAATTAGAAACCACAAGAACATGGGTTTCAAAATACTGCTGACATTTTTGTAAAACCAAAGCACAGAATGAGTTATTTAAATTATAGCCAGAATGATTTGAAGCTCTTGCACCCAGCACCCTTGAAGAGTTACAAGTTCTGATAAACAGTAAGTAGTTTAGGGCAGGCTTGAGTCGTAGCTTTCATGTACTTCACGTAGGCTATTGGAAGGATTGAGAAAACAGGGTGTGTCAAATAAAAGCTTTCACCAGCCAGTAGAACTGCAGGGTTAACAAGCAAAGTCAACAATTACTGGTGCCATGTCATGGACACTGTAACTTTGCACAGGGAAACTTGTCATAGGATGAATCAGTGGAGGACTGCAAGTGGGTTTTTCAATGCCAGGGCACACCAAGATTTAACTCATATTTTTTTCTGGTCTCTCAGGACTCCTGTCAGTACAGGATGCCAACTGGATGGTGGAGGGGGAAGAAAACTATGCTTGGTTTGGATTTTCACTTGCCAGCTGCCAGCTGGAGAACGTAACATTACTGCTGATTGGTAGCCCTACATGGAAGAGTTGTTCTAGGTGTGTTGCATGTAACAGCTTGCTGTCTTCTCCACTCTGCTCTACTTCTGCAACATTTAAGATCTGCAATAGATTAGACTTCCAGCTTTTTAGAAAGTTTCCTTTTTGTTCTTCTTAGAATATTTTTATTAAATTTGTGTTTTTATGTCTCCACCTTTCCTTATGAAGGCAATGGTTTTTAGACCCTCTCTAGGGCAGATCTATGTTATTTAGAGACATTTAAGAATTTCTTGGGTTTTCTTGGAGAGGGAGAGGGGTCACAAAAATGCTGATGAGTAAGCATGCCTTAAATAACCATATGGATAGCCCCTACTTTGAGATAGCATTTTTTAAAGCAAATTAATCATGAAGATTTGCTGGATGATATAAAAAGTGGATAGACAGACCAAGTCTGTGCTCTAAATATTGTGTAATTAGTTAGAACAAGTACGGCAATTACTAAAATAGATTTCTAGAATATGTCATGTGCTATTATTGCAAAGTAAAAGGGGAAAACATGTACAATAATATGTTGTTACATACAAATTTATTTTGCATTGTAATTGCATTGTCAAGCTGCAATCCCCTTTTGTTGGATGTCAGACGGAGTGTTGGGAAGGTGTATGGGTATAACCCACCAAGTACAGAGCGCTGGTTTGAGATAACTGGAGACAAGGTAGGGCTCCTTCTTTAGTATGGGACCTTGTGAATAATTTGAAGTAAAGTGACATTCTGTAGAAATTACATAGGTGTTTTAAAAATCTGACAGGAGATGGGCAGAATGGGTTTGTCTCTGGCCAGTGGTGTGATGTCTGTGGCCGGGAACACAAGGAAAGTTTTGGTGGTGGGTGCACCTACTGCAGGTATGTCCTGAAAACTGGAGACTATTTCTGCTTTAGGATGTTTGTTTCTGTATGACTCAGGGAGAGATACAATGTTTAAGTTAGAAAAGGGACCTTTAAATCGCCATGTAGTTTAAAAAAAAAAAAAATCACTTTAATCACCTGTATGTGCCTTACATGTAGAGTCCTCTCTACTGTGCCTGAACTTCAGTGGGTCTTTTTCCTTCCTTAAAATGGGCTTAAAAGCATTACTGCTTTGCATTATTTATGTAACAGTGATTTGCTAGTAGACTGCATATTTCTTGGAATTGAACCACACAGTATTTTGTCCTCACTCTGGCAGTAAGTAGGTAGTAAGGAATTGAGGATATCAAAATGCAGAAGTCTAACTTGAATGCATTTCTCCCCAGGTACTGTGACTAAAAGGCTTTTTTTTCCTATGCTAATTAATGCTAATCCCATATATTGTTTGATGTTATTTGATACATTATATTAATTTTGTCCATTTTGTGTAATGCCAGTATTACCTATATTTGTAAAATTAAACCTGCGTTCCTATGTCTGATGCTCAACATCTGTTATTTTTTTTTCCAGACAGCCTGTCTAGGATTTTATTTATGTCCTCAGTGCTGCATCAAGCTGGACTGGCTCTGGTATATGACCTGTCAAACAGCACCAAGCCTTCTTTGCTCAGCACATTCAGTGGGGACAGGAGGTTTTCTCGTTTTGGAGGAGACATTTACTTAAGTGATCTGGATAACGATGGGCTAGGTAAAGCTTGATGAATCTAGACCAGAGGTGAAGTGTTTAACTTTTGGCAACAGGAAAATTGGTCACCTGCATATTCACACAAGTGCTAAACACAGTCTGCTTTCCCAATTGAATTGTACCAGTATTCCATTGTGCCTTACAGGGAGGCCTCTCTAAAATCCCAAGCAAGTAATTGAAATGTTTTAGTTGCCACTGTTAACAGGAATTGTGGCATCTAGAGGCATGTAAACGCCACCTCTCCCATGTTTTGGTTTAGCATTAATTCACTTCTGCTGTGTTATGTCCTCTTTGTAATATGAGCAGATGAAATGATTGTGGCATCCCCACTGCGAACTAACGGTGTCACCTCAATCCTGGCTGGTGGGGCTGCTGGCCGTGTTTATATTTACAATGGCAGACAGGCATCCTCGGGGAATGTGACAGGCCACTGCGCAGCATGGACATCTCCCTGTCCTGAGGACTGGGTAAGAATACATGAAAGTGAATTCTGGACATGAGTTTAGAATTATAACTAATTACTTACATCCAGTACAAATACCGAGTGCATTCTTGATTACAGAAAACAGGTTTTCTCAGGTTTCTGAATCCCTGCAGTTTGGCTCATCCTGTTTGTTCTTAAATTACTTTGCTGTTTAGCAGCCAGGGTTATCATATTGGTCTTCTACTCTGCTCCACTGACTTTTTATTTCCTCTTTTTTTTCTTCTTCAGGCACAGTATGTTCTCATTTCTCCTGAGGTAAGTAACCAGAAAACAAACTACAGAGAGAAACTAAAAAGTCCTACTTAAAAAAACCCAGCAGCATTATAACCAGCAATGTTATTTTATAGGAACTATCAAGATTTGGGAGTTCTGTTACCACTGTGAAATCTGAAAGAAAGGTGAGAAAAGTTGCTGTTGTTGGTTGTTTTATAACATCCTTCTACCTCACTTGCATATACTAGCTAACACCTCAAATGTATCTTACACATTTTTCAAAAGTCTTAGGCTCTTTACATAGTTAATTAAGCCACTCTCTGAACTGATAATTAAACCCATTTTATAGGTTGATGAGCTATGGAGTAATCAAAAATTTTGGCACCTGAATTGAAAGATTTTAAACCAGCCTGAATTCTAAACTGCTTAGGAGTTTGCTGAAAGGTTCCACGGGAAATGCAGCATAGGTGCCTCCCAGCTTTACTGTTCATGCCAACCTGCATGCAAAGTGGATGCTCAGCTGTGGAGCAAACCAAGCACCCAAACCCATCCCTCTTGTTCAGTCTTTACAAGCTTGCTGTCCTGGCTATCGCTTGCAGGGAACACTGTTCATATGTCATGTGTTTCCAAGCACAGAGGTCCAGTTCTTACCTGAGTGATTTAGGATGTTTTTGCATACCTGTTTCTCTTTGTTTCCCTCACATGCCCAGTTTTTTACTAAATGCCAATTGCTACATTTCTGTGATGCACTGAGGAACCTTTTTTTCAGCTGGAAAGTTACCTAGTGCTTGTTCAGCTGAGTTCCAATGTTCTGCTCACTCTGAGATCACCTCCATGAGGACTAGGGTTCTCTGTGTGAGTACAGAGGAAGCTCCAGTACTAGGCTGAGGAGGTCTTCAACAAATGGTGTTTGACTTCTTGTGTTAAAACATGCAGTGGAGAAACACTTGGAAATTCTTCTCAGCTAGGTTAGGGTGCATAATCCAACACCTGAAACAGAGGCACTGCTGAGTGCAAGCTAGGCTATTCTCTAAGCACTTGTGTTCTGTTGCTATGGCACCAACCTCATCCAGCTTCATCCATATTGATCCTAGCCCTGAGAAGCAGTTTATATGGGCAAGAGGCTTATTTCATTTGGTTCCAGCTTGCTCCAGTTCCCCAAACAAAATAAAGTCTGTTTGCCAAACTACTCTGATGAGGTGTGCTGCTGTCTCATTTCCCATCACATTTCTATATGACACTAATGAGATGGTCAAAATCCATGAGGCAGCCATGCACCTGCAGTTGCATTTTGGTAACCTTTGCTCTTTATCCCTACAGAAAGAAGTTGTAGTCGCAGCAGAGAGAAGTTCTGCAAAAGCTCGACTTGGTGGAAGGCTTTTTGTCTACTCGCTCTAAAAGTTCACAGTAGCCTTAAAGACCAGGGCACACCTGGTCTTCTAGCAAAGAATCTCTGTAGTATTTGTGCTACTTCCCTGAACCCACACAAACCAACAGACTCCATCAGCAAACTTTGGCTGATTCTGTGTGGACAGCAGCATTGCTTATCTAGAACAAGCAAGCTAGTCTGAAAATGTTTTAGAGGTTGAAATGAGCAGGCAGCTGGATTTCTGGTAGTAGTATGTGGCTGTATAAGAAATGGTCAGTGGCCACCTTCTTTACTTACAGTGGCCAGATTTGAGTATCTTCTTGACAAAACTGGGAAACTACAGCACATCATTTACAATTCCTTACATAGTGTGATAAAGATAAGGACTCTAAGTTATGGGAAGTTACTGTCAAAATAATAACCACGGAACAGGGGCAGCTCTAAGACTGACAGAAAGGTGGGCACTGATCAACAAGACTGTCTCTCTCTCCTCCTCAAGTCTTAAGGCCTGCATTGAGGGTATAGAGCAGCTTGGATCTCCCAGGGAAAAAAGAACAAGCAAGTTTTAGGAAATGCTTTTGCAATTGTGGCTGATTACTCTAACATCCTTTCTGCTTTCATGTAATGTAGAATTCCATGACCATGGTAACAAAGAATGGTTAATGGCTTTTATTGTTAACAGTATTGTCTTTAACTAATTAACACTAATTTTGTATGATGCAGGTTTAAGTGTGCATCAATTATCTATTAAAAAAACTTGAGCAGCAGAATGTGTTGATGCTATAATTACCAACACTAGTCTGTAGATACGTTTGTGTTTTCTTTCTTGCCTCCTTCACAAAGGCAAAGCATTATTTTTATTTTAAATAAAATAGCATAGAATTCTAAAGGTCATACTCGAAAATCACACACCTCAACTTACCTTCCTAGGAATTCTTTCTCAAAGATGTTGCTTTAAACAAATAAAAAAAAAGGCAAGGTGAACATTAGCTTGATGTACCAATGCGTTCTGGCATCTATTTTGAGGACTTGCCCAAATAGCAAAAGACTTGAAAAAGAAGTTAAATCTGAACTTCATGAAATAGGTAACTGGATAGAACTGGGATTGCAGTACTTACCTTACAAATCCGTTAACTGTGGTACAAAGCAAAACAAGCAGTGCACTTATAAGGGCAGAATAAAGGTTTTCTTTTCAAATCAAAATTGACAAAACCAGTACGTTCTGTAGCAATTCCATTCTGAACATACACTCTCCACTGGCCTTTGTTTTTTGTATGTATGATCGTCACGTAATTTTATTGCACTTGACTGGATTTTGATAACTTGAATTGTAAGAAAACCCTTAAACATTTGCGTATGTCTGTAGAGAGAAAAAGCAGTCTTGTAGAAGACGTCTTTCTCTCCGTATTTTTATTGTGCTTTAAGTCAGTTATGTACAGGTAGAGTCAAAGGAGTTCACAGAAGCCTCCCTGCACAAAAGCTTACGAGAAAGCTTCACACAAACAGCCACACCAACACATACCAGTTCTGGCCTAAAGCAACTACATCTCATTTGAAAACATCAGCATCCATGTCCCTTCACACACTGAGATTCCTGGGGTTTATCAGCTGAGGTATGTGAGCCATTGCTTTTTTCCACTGGATTGCTCAGTTTGGATGTTTTTCACTACTTTACCTGCTAAGCTAAAAGGCTGCAAAAAAATCAGCTAAAAAACTCAAAAGCATTACAAGCCCCATTATCTTTCTCACCTTCTCATGCCATTAATATCTGTACTTCAAGTCACATACAGAAGAACTGTTGGAAAACAACTATGTACAACTGACTTTAACCAAACCAGGATCACAGGCCTGCACTTTAATTTATGGACCTTTTTATTTCCATCTTTGACTTATTAATCCTGAGAAGAATGTTCACAGCTACAGCTACTGTCCTTTCAACCTCTAGCAGTACAATGATTTATGTGGTGGCACCTGAGGAGCTGCTCACTGTGCTACAGATTAAAAAAATCCCAAAGAAGAAATGGACAACATGTGACGTGATTTAGACATATTTCATGCTCCCTCTACAACCTGAGAGAAACCGGTGGAGAACCAAACCCTTAAAGAGAAGTCTTAAGAGAAAACAGAAATAGTTGGCATAAGGCTTTTACTCCTTCCTTCAGCCTATCACAGGACATCAGACTTCCACACCCTTAACTAACCTGGCTACTTACTGTTGTGCAGGTTTTGTCTTGGAGGGAAGAGAGAAAGCAGAGCCCAGCTTAAGAAAAACCAATAACCCTTCTGTTGATTTTTACCAGAATTTGAATTATGACAACACAAGGAGTTGTTAAACTGCAGCTGTATCAATTTGTGTTGAAATAGTGTCAGATGGAAAACGCAAGTGGGCATTATCCATAGGCCCGCTTGCCCTGTTCCTAGAACTGCCTGGTTTGGGCCTGAATTAATCGTTAAGGAATCTAAAAGATTAGCAGCTACATTTCAAAGCCTTTTATTGCTCACTGTTTCTCATTGCTGCTGATCCAGAAGTCATGCTTCACATGAGATACAGGTATACTTTTTGCTTTGGAAAACCTGCTCTCTGCAATTAAATAGGGCCTTAAAAATCCATTCCAGAAGCCACTCTTGGGGTGGATTTTTTTGATGCTTGAAGTCAGATTCCTAAATCTCCAGCTCAGGACCAGAATTATTGATCAATGCTGACTGCTGTCCTCCTTTAAGCCAAAAATTCTGTTCTCTGTAAGAAAGGTCATTAAGCAAAGCAGTATTTGACAGAAAAACTTAAAATGAGAATACCCCAAAAGTACGTACCTGTATGTGATACAGAAAACTAAAGGCACATACACGGGGTGGAGGTGAAACTACTGTAGAAAGCATTTTGCTATTTTCCCTTGTGTTTCTCTCCTTTTGTGCGTGAGCATTAAAAATCTCATTGTAGGTTTTTGGCACAAAATATATATTAAATTAGCAAGTTTAGAAATTCTTACAGTTCTCAGTAAGGAAGAACACATACAAGGAAGTCCAAAGTCCACCTTGTAACAATTAAAAGTCTCTTCAGTCCTGCTGTTCCTACTGGTTTGTTAATGTGCTTCTGCTCAGCCCAAATGTTTCTCCTTTAAGGCTGGTCTTTATTTCCACTCTTCCAGCTGCTGGTTGGGACTTTTTCAAACCTGCAGGAACCTAGGCAAAATACAAAATAGCCAGTGATTACATGAGAAGCTGCTGTACACGTGGCAGAAGGAAATAAAGCTGCAGAGGCCTGAACCCTGATTTTTCCTCCCCTTATTTTCAGAACAGCATCTTTGACTTCTCCCTCCAGAATATGTTCCAGTATCTTTCTCCAAGCCAGTCAGTATGTGCTGGACTTGGTTTTGAGCTACACTTCAGGATATTCTAGTCAACTGTAACCACTGTCAACAATCCACAACAAACTACTTCCATCTGCTTCTAAGTAGCAAAAGAGGGGAGAGAGGAATGGGAGTTTATCTGAGCCTCCCTTTGTCACGTGTAGCAACTTAACTTTGACTCTACTGATATGCCTGCTATAAATATCACAGTGCAGAGCTGAGGTAGAAAATACAGTTCCACAAGTCCAGGAAAGGGCAGTAAATTGGGAAAATGACCCATACATGCAAATCTGAATACAGTCTCCTTGGAAATCTTCCTACAGCTCGGCCATCAAAGACAAAGACAACTAGTGTGCATGTGAGAAACTATAACAAACTTCAGACTGAGAGTCAGGACATCACAACCATGGCATCATTCTCCAGAGAGATGTTACAGCTAGTGCTTGTCCTCATCATTCTTTTAGCTCTGCTTACTCTTTTACAAGACAGGGACAACAGATCCAGAGTTAGTATGTGGGTGGGAGGACAAGGGCTGCTTCTACCATTAGCCTCAGCTTTCCTTGGGCTTCCAGGTCAAAGTAAATATTGCATATCTCATGGAACAGCCTGCAGCTTCACTTATGGGCAGTGCTCCGGCTCCCCACCTCATTCAATCCAGTAAGGGAGCACCTTCTCTGTCAAGGAGCAGACCCTGAGCTGAATTCTGCCATGCATTGTGGCCTACCCCTCTAATCCATCTTATTTTCTGCCTTAGGAATGGACTGTACACGCAGAGTGTGAGGCAGGAACCCCAGCCAGCCATACGTACGTGAGGAGGTAGTGGAGGCTCTAGGTGCCGCCCAAGGAAGGAAAGTAAGCGCCGCCAGATCAGACCACTTCCCAGAAACATAATCCCTGTCACCAGCCAAAATATCCTGGGGTCCTACCGGCAGAACACTCCTGTTAGTCATCCAACTACTTCTCCAGAAAAGCGATTACCCAAAGATAATCTCTCACTCCCCACAGTTTTCTTCCTTTATGGGAGAAAGCAGTAAACCCTCTCCCATCAACAGCCAAGCCCTCCCTTGGCAGAAGGGCTGTTTCATAGCAAAGCATTTTATTTAGGAATCACTGTACTGTATTCTGTTACTGTCCCATGCGGGTTTCCTTCCTTTATTGGGAAGTTTGAAAATTCAACCCTTATATTTAATTGATTTGAGAAGGGAGAAGTCTTTGCTTTGTTTGTTTGTTTTAAAGGTGGCATGTGCAGTTTTGAAATTGTATCCCCCCAGTCTGCATCCCTTCCTCCCCAGTTTAGGCATAAACAATTACTGACAGTAGAGTACTTCCTCTGATGTGCTGGAAATGCCCTGGCTGCTTGCCAGATACCCTTGTATCTGGAAGACAAAGCTGGTCTTGTCAGAATAGATGATCATTAAAGAAACTTTATTACTATTTTATAGTCAACTACTTATACAAACAAAAATTTGTCTTCCCATTTCTTTTCCATGGACATGACACAGAAAAAAAGACTGCAATACTGTGCAGTTTGCCATGCAGTAATTTCCTTACAAAAGAAGTGACTGTATGAACACATGAATCACTGGAGCTTTGTCTATGGAAAGAATGAGGTTGTACCAAATATTAAATGTGCTACAAGAGCAGGACCCACATTTTATGATAAATGCAGTACTCGTTCCTTACCTCTTCAAGAGATGACTCCAAGTTCATACCAAATGCAACTCCTATGAGTCCAAAGAGAGAGACAGAGAAAGTCCCCATGGTCAGCTGCAAGTTCAGCCTCATCATCACATTTCGGTGGCTAAAGAAGGGAGAAACATCTGTAAGGGGAACCCAAAAATTGACTTGCTGCCTAAATTCTTAAATTCCATATAGCATGCACTAAAACCAAATAGTGAAAGAGAGGAAGTCATGCTGGAATTAGGTAACCCAGTGACAAAGATCATGAAACAACAGTACAAAGAGACTTTCATTTTGACATTGCTACATCAGGGCACCTCTAAAGGCAGCAGGTTCTGCTTAACCATCATCAGACTTTCCAGCATTGCTCACTTCTCAGAGGTGTATATGAACAATATAACAGTAAAGTCCGGCTGCAATTTGTGTCCTCTCACCACCATCTGGCTGGAATTTCTATGTCCATATTCACAATGGATGAAAATTTATTGTTACCTTGCAAATACATTTTACAAAAAAACAAAGTTGCTAAATGCTGCAGACTATAAACTTGAGCCTGTTTGGGTGAATTCCATATTCAGGTCTTCCACAAAAAGATTTTTGTGGTTTCTTGATGAAGTATCCACTAATTGCTTCTAGAGGTAACTCCTTAGTGTAGAGGAGAAAGACTATGAAACACTGACCTCAAAGATAGAGTGGCATGTTCTTGTAAATGCAAGCTACAATTCTTTTTCAGTAAGAAATCTGACTAAAAGTGAAAAATATAGCATACAGAGAGAAAGAGAAAACCTGCTCTCAAGTTATTACTTCTTGTATCACTCTACAGAGTAATAATTTAACTTGTACTGAAAACCTGAGTAGCCTAGCCAGACTCTGGCTAGTAATCTTTGCTGAACAGAATTTAAATACGCCTCTAAATTTGCAGACATTTCCTGTATTGACTAGCTCCCCAGAAGGATCCAGGAGAAGCTGGGTTTCTCTGCTAGGGAAGACTGATGCCTAGCTACAGAGGTACATACTAATTACACATACTAATTAGGCAGCTTCTTGCTTTGCTTTATCCAATTCACAGTAAGAAAATCGCAATGCAGCTGTGACTACAAGTCCGTTCAATCCTCACTAAGACAGAATTGTCCAAGTTTCCTTGCAGGCAGAAAAGTTTAGACCAAGAAAGTCTAAATTCCACTCAGCTTTTGATAATCTAATGGATGGTAGCTAACCTGTCCAGGTTGATAAAGACGATGCTTTCTGAGTCATCAATGAGTACTCTGAGTTCACGAGCTTCATTTAAAAGATCTTCTGCTTGTCTGTAATAATTCTCCAACAGCAGCTCCATTTCCTCTGCATGGTCAATCCCAGACGTACTCTCCTCACTGTGGGCAGCAATTTATATTTTCCTGGTTAGCTACATATTACATAGAAGTGTATTACTGATGTCTTAAGGCTTGTAAGAGTTGTGGGGAACAAGTCACTACACCACAAAATCCAATCTTTTTGGTGAGGAACTTCCATCAGTTCCAACAGCACAAAATAAAAAGAATATTTTTATATTTATCAGCATAGGCAGTCTATATTTTAAGTAGAGCAGTTTAAATTTGATGTGCTTAAAGTATGCACACCACCACAAATCTTAAGTTTTTCAGATATTACAAAGTTTAAAAGTTATAGGAATTTTATATTATATTTTATATATTATTCATTATTATAAAATGCTAACTATTTTGACAGATGCTTAACTTCTTGGTGCCCTCAAGTGGTGAAAGCTGGTAACAGTGCAGTCAAAAACTCCCAAGAACAAAACATAACCAAAAGACAACACACGAACAATTACACAGTGATGGAGATGGTTTAGATGTATATTAAAATGGTTTAGCCGTAGAGCATTTGAGCTATACACAGCAACTACTGCAAAACATTTTGGGATCATGAAGCAGCCAAAGAGACACCACCTACTGAAAGTGAAGTCTATCTGAGAGACTTTCATCTTCATAGTTCTACTGCTGGCGCAGCAGCCTTCCTCTGAAACACGTTTCTGGCAGTGTGTAGATGAAACCTGAGGCACCTGAGGTCCACAAGAGCTTGGAAACTAAGCAGCAAAGCCAGAAAGATTGTTCATCATTTTTTGTTTTGTGGTATAACCTCATTTCTCTAGAGACTGATGTTTTTAATGAATCTCCTCCTGGCATTACTGACTGCTAAAGGAACCTCTGTAAAATGGTTTTTCAAGAAAATAAGCTGTCTGTCTTACGAATCAACTCATGTAAGCTCCCCAAGGACCTATAAAAGAGCACCTAGTTTCTCTCTTCTCTTCTAACTTAGAAACTCTGGGTTAGCCAACCTGATTTGAAAGCCCTCCATACCTTGAGGTTTTCACTGCATGGAGATGAGAGGACTTGAAAGTGAGGAGTTGCAGACTTGAAAGTCTTAGAGCACTATCTGCTGTATTACAGATTTAGCTCGAGGCCATATTTGATGAATATCTTTACATTTATATCAGCTCCTCTGTGGATATACAAAATAAAGACAGCCATAAAGACATGAAAGTAACTGCCACTGGATGTGCTTTCAACTAGCCTCCATCTGTCTCATGAGTCTTCCACATTTTGACGTTCCTTCACACAAAATTAAGAGGTCTGCCTCATCTTTCTGGGCTAAGCTCAGCATTCTGCTGCTAGAGATCTCTGATGGCACCTATCTGCCTAACTGGGCTTCTCCACATCCCTTCAGGCTTCCCGAGTTCATCAAGCACCATGCATCAGTTGCATCAATCCGGGAGCAAACGAGCTGTTCACACACGGCCAATCTGCTTGCAAATGTGTTGTCAAGGCTGGTGTTTCCCAATGTGCCTCATGCACAGACTGCATCCTGCAGCACAGCTCTTCACACAACGTCCTACTACCTCTCCTACCTGACTGCAACAGCGTCTGAAAGAAGGGATGCCTGTGGGTTTCTCTTGACACGACCATAAGGTGACACTGGGATCTTTCCTAGATGTCCCCTACACACAGTCTACCATGAGGCAACAAAGGCTTTGCCAGCAGATCATATTAAGTCCAAAGGAAGGCTGTGAGCAAAACCAGGAAAAAGACCAGCTGCTGGCTCAGGAGCAGCTGGAATTTAGAGCTACCTCTGATACCGCTCCAGAAGATGCATTAGAAATGCAAACCATGTCCAATTTCTGGAACACTTAGTTTCTGCTGCACATTTAGATTAAGCTCTGCAGGGCAAGACTTCAAATCCACATGCCTGTGTGAACAGAATTACTATATACATGCAATGGAGTTTGGCAAAAGCATCATTCAGCAGCTTCACAAAGTACCCTGGAAGGTAGCTTCTGTTTCCTGCTTATATATAAAACACATCTCTATGCCCAAGATTTAAATACAATTCAGCTCAAGACATATTTGGAAGTTGTATACATTATTTTTCAGTTTTTCTAGTTTTTATTAAAGCGACCAGTGCTGCTGTTGCTGTGTGCTGTCTTTCACCAGAATCCCAGAGTGCAACAGGATTGTTTCTGCACATACATCTCCTGGAATGCCATTCTTCAGGTGCACAAGATTGCTCCAGGGCCTCTTTCCTTCAGGTTCTGCTGGTGAGCAAAAAGCTAGGAGCAAGGTGTTCAGAACACTTCTAGTAAACAAAGTGTAGTGTCTGACCTATTCAAGACAAGCTTTAAAACCTGTCTCTGGTTTTTATTTTGATGAAACTGAAGAAAATGCTCCCAGAATGTGTTGATTTATATTGAAAAATAACATTTGCTTTTCTGCCATCCTGCTCCCATCCCATCACATACTAGATGAGCTGGCCTGCTATGTTAAGAACTACTTGTAACTTTGTAACAATGGAGTTCCTCTCCAAAATGGCAACTACAATGGTTTCTAAAGTAGCAAGCATTAGGGCTTAAAAAAAATTAGAAAGACTTTTTCTTTCTGCCTTTTAGCAGGAAACATCCAATTTAGTGTTCAAGTTCTCCTCAAACAAAATACTCTGTTAAAAAAGTGTATGTGGTTTCAAAATATACATACAATACTTGTGGATCAGTCCATTTAGACAGACAGAGTTCTTCTATTACTTCTTCTTCATCTAAGATCTCCAGAATTGTTTCTTTGAAAACTTTAACATCTGTTTCCAGTTCTGACAAGCTGAAGGAAGAACATGCAAAAGGTCAAGTAATCCCCAGCAGCACCAGTGCCCAAAGGTAATCTCTACATGAGTTTGCCAGCCAACACCCTCGCCAGACGGACTGGCCAGGGAAGACTTCCTTCAGGGGTTGTAAGAGCTCCTTCAAAACACACTCTACAAGCCACACGCTTAGCTGTGGCAGTGATCTCTCTGGGGACCAGCGGACAATTAAAAGCATCCAGAGGTGTTTCTGGATGTATTTGTAAGCCAGAAAAAACAAGCACTGTCTGAGCACCTAGCAAGCCCATGTTTGCACTCTCATATGAGAGAGGCCAATACATGAAGGTAGCACTGTACTGGTAACCTCAAAGCACAGATTTACATAGATTTACATTAAGGGGAACATTTCCACACTGTTTGATTCTCTTAGATATTATTTTGTTCTGTTAGGTGCTATTTAAGAAGCATTAAGTATTTCTGACAATTCAGAATTTATTTCTCTTTTCCCCCTGTATCACTAGGTATTTCATATACTGATTTTTACATTTCCAAATAAGATGCACAACCCAGCATTACAGTAATCTAGGAAATTAATATCAGATACCATTTTTCTAACATTTTAATGCATGCCATTTTCTATGGTCATTTTCTAGTCTCTTCACAGCTTAGTTACCTCTTGCCATTTTGCAGGAGAATGTGTAGTTTACTCCTATCCACAGATAAAAGCTTGGGGTCCACTAGAGCTTCCAGCGTCTCAAGGATCTGAGGTTGCAAAGTGTTAAGTCTTCCCTGCAGTTTGCTGATCTAGATAACAACATGATCCTTCATAAGAATTAAAATAATTCATTTAGAATGATTTGGGCAACTGACTCCTGTCTCTCAACACAGAATTCACAGTTAATAGGTAGTTAATACAACCTGCTTTTCAGTGCCTAGGAAATACTTCTATATGGATACCACATAAACATAAAGCCAGTGCAAAACACAGTATTTAATAAAAAGTGAACTGAAACCCAGTGACCACCACACCAATAAGGCTGATAAAATTAAAACGCTATTGTCTGGAAACGTTATATCAGAATTAGTGAGCACAGATTTCTTATAATAGCTAGAAATTTATCTGACTCCTGCTCAAGAGGCCAAAATCTCACCACTTTTGTGTGATTTTAATTTCAACTACAACATGTCTCTAGAAAGGAATTCTGACTTGTTTTTTAATTATCCAAATGATGGTGAAGCCATCATATCCAAAAGCACTTTATTGGAAAGGGAATGAAAACACACATACACACAAAATGGTAAGAACTAAAGCAACAAGGGTCAAAACAAAAAAGAGAAAGTGCAGAATACATTTAAAAGTATGTGCGTGTAAATTCCCTTTACTATGTAGCAAGAACTTCCCAAACATTTTAAAAAAAATGAGATAGCTCACCCAGTATTGCAGGATTGCTTCTATGGCTCGAAATTCAAAGGGCAGGGAATATGTGACTAGTTGACCTTCCCCAGCAAGCTGAGATGATAGTTCATTGAGGAGCCAGTGTTCCAGACTTAAATTACGATAATCTAGTATCAGAAGAAACTCTGGCGTTATGACAGCCTTCAAGAACTGAAAAAGACAGTACACATAAGGAGTCTGGAAAAAAAAAAATCACTCAAGATTTCTCATAACTCTGTACCACGTTTAATGATTTGGGCTTTGATAAAACCAATCTTCAAACATCATTTCAGGTGGGAAAATAACAAAATCTCATGCTAACTGCAAAGAGGCTCAGACACAGCAGTGTGCCAGGGATTGAGCAGAGGCTCTTCACAGGCCTCTACTTCTGTGACAATGTTAGTAATGTTTCTCCTGTGCTCAACCAGGAAAATGGTCACTAATGTGTACAGCTGGAGAAGTCGCACTCTGCTAGGCAGAGCTCCAAAGACACATTTACTACTGGACTGCATGTCACCGAAAGCTGCTGTTAGAACCGTGCAAGAAAATCAAAGTGCAAGGATGAGACAGGGTTTACACTCAGCTATAGGGAAACCATTACCTCCATTCTCATGATGATCGTGTTGTTCCTGGTTGCAATGCTCATCACATGTTGAAATCTTAGATCTCGAGCTTGAAGACCCAACTCCTGGTACAATTCTGTTTTCTTCTTTTCTATCATGAGAAGACATTTAGAGGACAAGCATATATGTTCTGAAATTACATCTTAGTGTGTTACCAAGTCCCACAACAAAAAACCCAACTGTGCTACCTTTAAAGGTTTTCTTCCCACTGACTCCTCAATCTAAGTTATTTTCTACAAAGTTTAAAAGACTGTATCTTGAATGAAAAAATTCTAGTGGAATAAAAGTTGGCCACGACAATTAATTTCACATCAGAAACAAGTGACTGCTTTGAGAAGCACATGTAATCCTACACAGACAGACGAGGCAGGGAAAGTAGCATGCTGGTCAAAAAGAAAAAAGGCAAAGCAAAAATCACCTTCCTGTGAGAGACAGTAATACATTATTTTCAAAATATTACTTATGAAGGCCCAATGGAAGGCAGCAAAACAGAGGAAATGTTGCAACATCCCAAATAAACACAGTGGAGTATCCAAAACATGATTTTTTAACCCATGTAGATTTCCAATTAAGCTTTTCTGTATTGGACAAGGAAAAAGTCAAACAAACCCCAAACAAAACTACAACAAAAACTTACCAAAATAGGTAGTATTTCCCTCTTTGTCAAACTTCATCTGGAGAAATGGAAAAAAAAATATTTTTTCACAGAATCACTATAAAACAAGAAATCAATTTCTAAAATTATTGGCACTTCCCTAGAAGCCAAATGGAAAACACATTATGAAGAGAAAGCAACTTTTAATGCCCTCTATTCACAGCTCATCCCAATTAAGCAAAATAATTGCACGAAATGGCCATGTCTCACTGTTTGTGACCAGTGCCATCTGCGTGACCATGTTCCTACACAAACCTTGTTAAGATGATTTACAGTGGATCAGACTTAGAACAGACTATTTCTGTTGGAATAGACCTACAATCAGAGACCAGAGTCCAGCTGCTTGACGAGTTAAGGGCTGACCAGAAGTTAATGCTTGGTATTAAGGATACTGTCTAAATGCTTCAAAAGCTGACAGGTTTAGGACATCGACCACCTCTCCAGAAAGCCTGTTCCAGGGTCTGATTACCTTCTTGGTAAAGAATTGCTTCCTGATGTCCAGTCTACACCTCCCCTGGCACAGCTTTGAGTTATTCCCATGCATCCTATTACTGGACCTCTCGGAGAAGAGACCAGCAGGGCACCTTATAACTGGGATTAAATTAAAGCTATTTGCTCTGGAACACTCTGAAAAATTTACAAATAAAACTTTAAAAAGTAAAGAGTTCCATGGATTGTGTGGTTAGGCCTTGTGCCTACATCAAGTACTGCAAAGACAAACTACTTAGCTTGCAGCCTGCACCCAAATACTTCTTGTCTTAGCATCTGTCATTCATATTATACATTTAACACTTGTATTTCCCAGTAAAATTATTTTCTTGGAAAGACTGCCATGTCTGGATTAACGATAAAGTTTATTGTTTTCTTTATAAACAATGTAGTTAAATCCCACACTAGTGGGTTTTAAACTGCCTTTCAGTGAATTAAGCCTACCTAAGCATGCATTCCAGTAGAGCTGCAGTGGAGGTTACATGGCACCTCGTTGCAGAATGACTGCTTTTTGGTATCAACAAGGAGACCTCACCTTCCTTCAGTGGCACTAATAATGTGATTTTTCACAATATATACATATTTAAAAGGAAAAAAACGTGTGCAAACCAAGCAGCTTGCAAACAGCTTTCAGTCTCCTTTAAAAAGACTGCATAGAGAGAGCTTATTTTTCCCCAAATCCTATGTTGGCTTAGAAGTGCAGCTACCAAGACACAGGACTAATATTTCTAAAAGGTATTAGCAACCCTTGACAAGAAGAAACTTCTGACTGCAGCACTTCCAAGAGTTGACCTGCCTTCACAACTAAGAGCCAGAGAACTTCCAGCAGGTGCTGGGCCTTAGAAAAGCATCTTCATCAACACTATCTACTGTAGCTGGTCCTCATATCAGAGTACCTCAAAGCAACAATTTAGAACTACGGATGTTCGCACACAAATCCATCTGTTTTTATGATGCCTTAAGATTTAAAAAAAAACCCCAAAAACAAAAAAGGGAAACAACAACAACAAAATCCCCCAAAACCAACCAAACAAAA
>VYXC01005506.1:179144-225335 GCA_013397175.1 Platysteira castanea
TGTATTTCTAAACTATCTGAGATAACTCAGTGGCGCCCTGGAAGTTCATAGCCATTGTTTCATGTACGCACAAAGTCATGATCCTTCTCACCACCTTCTCACCCCAGCCTGTGTTCAACCCTACTGACATTAACTGGATTTTGTACATGATGATTTGTGAGGATGAGAAAAACACCCAATAATCCCTTGAAGCTCACCTGAGCTCCTCTAATGAGGTAGGTCCGAACTGAAAATCCAATTAAATGGATAACTTCTCCCAAAGACATATGTGTTCTTAAAATTCCAGCTCCAGCGGTGCTCATAATGTGAGCACACCTTACTATGGCTGGGATTTTCCCTGCCGCATTTGGCCAGTTCCTGATGATTTTCCTTATAAAATATGGGGTTTTTTTCCCAAGTGAAGTACAATTTTGTCCCCAGCAAACGTCTTGGAATAAAATTTCCTTACCCTACTTCCATATTTAAGCTAGAGACAACCTGGGTAGTTGAGATGTAAAAGTTTCATTAGCAGCATACCAGCTTCCACTATCATATATTCTTTTTTAAACGGCAGCTTTCATGTGCAAAAGGCCAGTGGAGGCAGCAGGGCTGTCCTTCCTTTGGCTGCTTCGGCTGGAGTGTAAATCGGCCTGGAGGCAAAGCCTGTGTCCAAAACCTGCAGTGGGACTTGTTATCAGTATGTACTTAGAGTAGTCATTAATCCTTAGCGGGGAAATAAAAAAGGAAGTGATTAATGAAATGATCCGTGCACTGTGGCTGCTGCAAGAGGAAAGCACAAATCTAAACACCGGTCTGAGTTCTGAAGACAAGGGTGTTATGAATGGGGGAGGGCTGCAAAGGTTGGCCTTCGTATAGTTAAAAGTGAGTTGATTGGCAATGGATTGTTATATTGTTTATCAATGTTAATGAAGTTATTAACTGGTTTAAAATAGTTACTAGATGTAATGAGTTTTGTATGAATGTTCTAGAATGTGGTCGTAAACCTCGTTATCATAAGGGGATAGGTTCAAGAATGTCAATGGGTAATCGGTGATCCAGTAAGAAGGTGACATGGAGCTAGTCAGCAAGCCAATGACAAGGGCCTGAGACCAATGAGCCAACCATGATCCCTCCAGAGGGCAGAGCCAGGGGAGGGGTTTCCCGGACCTTGGGGTATAAAATGTAACCTTCTCAGTTGGGAGGCGTGTCTGTGATTGAAGTTTTTGTGGGTCTGGCACTCAGTGCTGTAACCTTTTCTTAGTGTTTGCGCAGACATCCCATTTCAGGTCTCTAATTGGCACTTTGTTTTGTACAATAAAGCCTTCAAAATTTTATCTGTTGAGTGTTGTTTCTCACAAGTGTGTCACCAAATGGCATTAAAGAAACTTACCTAACACCAATTTGATGTGAATAAGGAGACACTTCCTTATTTCGGCGCAGGGAGTACATGAGATTACTCGTCCAAATGTGTTCCACTTAGTAAACAAAATCCATCAATTTTATATACTTTTTCTGCCAAGTCATTGTTACGTAAGTTGTTTTACATACTATGCATAATATGTCCACTCTTAAATTTAACCTTTACAATAACTGGGTTTGCTAGTTATATAACTTCATTAATCTTTCTACTCTAAGACAGTCATTGGTCATCTCTACTGAGCTCTACTGATTGGAATCCTTGACATTCAAATTAAGACAGGAAGGGTAGGGGGTTTCCGAGCAGCATAACTGGTGTGCATGACGGTCTCCATAGTTTCTTGAACAAAACATAAAAAATCCAGTAACTTCTTGGTGAAGTTTCTATGGTTGCAGGTTTTAAACACAGCACTCCTAATATTGCTATACCTTATATTTTACTATTTCCTACTTGTAATCGTGACTAGCTCTTTTATATGATTAAATCAATTGTTTTGCCAGAATATTTATAACAACACTGTCCTTTCCTTTCCTGCACCACGACCTGTGCATTTGTATGTTTGTGTGTACATACATACATTAACATACATAGATGAGCCTTTGTTCAAAGTGGATTGACACGCTCAGAATCACAAGGATTGTTTACCCACAGCTTGCATAAAGATGAATGACCTCACAAGGAAGTAATTGAATGAAAAAGCTCCTCAGTAGTTATGGACAGCACAGACATGTAGACTGAAGCCATCAGAAATTTTCANGTATGTACATACATACATTAACGTACATAGATGAGCCTTTGTTCAAAGTGGATTGACAGGCTCAGAATCACAAGTATTGTTTACCCACAGCTTGCATAAAGATGAATGACCTCACAAGGAAGTAATTGAATGAAAAAGCTCCTCAGTAGTTATGGACAGCACAGACATGTAGACTGAAGCCATCAGAAATTTTCAGTTTCAGGGTAACCCTGCCTGTCTGCAAATGTTGGCCCCATTCGTGCTTGATAAAAAGGTGAAATCTACTCTAAATGGAGTATTTTACCTCTAGTTTTGGTTAATCTTAGCAAGTGGCAGTATGTGCGACACTAATTTAATCTCCTGGATATCAGGGATATTTAATATTTGGAAATACCAGACAGCACAGAAAATACCTCAGGAAGGCAAGAAACCAGTGCACACCATTGCTGGCAGTTACTAGCAGCTTATTTTGGCTCTGCATGTTGGAATGCAAAAACTAGGGAAGCATCTAAAGGATATCTGCCGGAAATTTGTGTTTTATGAATGTGCAGTAAGTCCTACACAGCTGACATTTCACAATCTTCAGTAAAAAGGGAAAAGCTGCTGGGTTGATCTATTTATTTTCCTTTGCTCGTCTGTTTTTCTGGCTGCTAAGACAACAGAAGTGTTGGAAATAAGATGATGTAACTTTGCACTGAATATGTATTGATATAAACTCTGCTATGTACAATCCAACAGGCCAGTGTATCAGCAAGCACTGGCATTGTATCTCATTACAGCTGCATTATCAGCCACCATTGCAACTGTCTGGAAGGGCAGACAATAACCAAGGGTCACCTCTGTCTTCAGAGATGAAGGCAGCACACTGGTGTGCACTGGCAGCCAGGGACAAGTCATGAAGCACACACAATGTCTGATTTTACACTGCTGCTGGCAAAACATAATTGGAGATCTAGAACTGACATCTATTTATTGCAGCTCTAAATACCAATGAACTGCTTATTGATTCTGCTGTAGGCGTGTGGCAGGTATCTGGTCCGTCCTGCAGTGCCAACCTTTGGGAGTGGTTTGCTGAATTTCATCCAAAAAATAACGGGCCAAGATCATCTGTTGTTTGTCAAAGAGGCTCACTGACACAGACAGGCATGATGGCTGTTCTTCATCCAGCCAAGAAGCAAGGATAGCTCCAGCACAAGCTTGCTTAGTCATGAAACTGCCATCCAAACCAGAAACTGTGAAGTTGAATGACACGAGCTACTAGTTCCCCTGCCAGCTGAATATCAGTGCAGACATGGGGGACTGCTCTGATTGCAGCTGGGCTTTGTGCAAGAGAAGGAGCAGAAACACCAAGGAAAAACATACAGAAAGAGAAAGAAACCGTAGCTATCATCAGATAGGTCCTTATAAATCTCTGCTGAAGAAAAGCTCAGGAACCTTTTGATAAAATTATGGTAAAAAGGCATCTTGGTCTACAGACAATTCTCTGTGTATAACTTGTCCATTTAATCAATCATTTTTATATACAAATATGTGCCTGTACCTGTGACTTGTTTCTTCTCATGAAAGAAATGTGCAATTTTATTGGCACTGAGAAAAAAATAAAAGTCAGAACAACAAACAACAAACAAAAAGTCAGATTAACAAAAAACCCACATTTGCTACCAGAGTGTTTAGCGGATGATGAGTGAAGCTACACAAGAAGAGATCAAAAAGACCCCATCGAAAACTTACCAAAAAACCCACTCACATTTACAGTAATTGCTCTTACACGAATGAATCAGGAATACCCAACTGATAATCTCAGTTCTCTTGATCAAAGGTAGCTACAGTAACGCACTGAGAAATCTTTGCTTAAGAACGATGACTTCACTTTCATTACTCTATACCAAGACCACATGGAAGGTATCTTTCAACTTTTTCCTTACTCAAGGGAACCCACTGGAATTTGTTTTTCCATGGAGAACCATTCCCTTTTGTGCCTCTTAGAGTTTGCTAAAGCCTTTTCCCTACATAATCCTTCAGCATCTTGGCTATCTCAAGAATACTGTTGGACAGGACCTGTGAGATCAAAAGCTGTGACTTAAACTGTGATTGTCTAAGGTATTTTTTAAAGCAAAAATAATTGATCATGTTATTCTAAGGAGTCTTTGATTTGGTAGTTGAACAAGTAGATGAATTTGCTATAACATGGGCTTTAAATTTTACAACTGCATCGGTATTTTACTTCTCCTAGTGTGTGCATGTGAGCTGAACCACTTGGTATTTTTGTACTTTAAACTGCCAATGCAGACAGTCTAGCTACTCCCAACTTACAGCTGGGAATAAAGTGGCTGCTATTGCTTAGTCTGATTTTCTGATAAACTGCACAGAGGTGCAGTTACTAAGTGTGATTCTCAGCACTGTGTGCAATAGAATAAGCTGAATTTTTCGTTCTGTGTTTAGAAACTTTATCCTTTTCCATTCTGTCCATTTTGTTGGTCTTTTCTTCAGCACTAGGGCATTTCTGTCTTCATGACTTGATGTTATGCTGTCACTGAGCATAGCTGGCAAGGCTCCACAACAAGCTGCAGAATCTTTCCTGGTTCTGAAATGGCAGAGACCTCAACGCCATTCTGGTGCAGAAAAAGTGACCCTGTTTGATGCTACACTGTGCCATGGCTATGCTCTCATCACTTCTCCCAACATTATGTTATGCTCATTATGTGATCTCAGGGGATCCTGACACACAACCTGACAGACGTCCTGTCATGCACCAACCTCATGTGAGATGAGGTGTCTGATGTTGCTCCATCATAAAGAGATTATGTGTCTCTGCATTTATCTTAATCATGTCAGTGGGTTCAGCAGCTCTTCTCCTTGCTGTTGAGAATGTGATAGGCGATTTCTAACAAAGTGAAACAATAGTGGGAATAAAAGGTCAGACCTTGGAAAAGCTAGAAGGAGTAGATTGTCATGGTTCCAGGCACTGCTATTATGGACTGAAGTGTCCAACCTTTTCTTAGCTTTTGGTCAGTGGTTGTACTTAGATGAGACAGAAAAAAAAGATTTTGTCCACCAATTTTAGGCTGCTTTAAGGCTAGCAGTGCTCTGCTACCATTTAAGAGATATTTTATTGCAATCCATAAAGTGACCATACGTATTGTGGCCATAGGTAAATGTTGTCCTGTTTTTTGCTAAGCCTTCTGTTATAACCTTGGAGTCAAAGAATTTTCACACAGTTTTATGTAAACAATAGCCGAAGTTTATTTAACCGTCTTTTCTGTTTTTCATTCCTTTTGTGATAAGAGAAAGTTTGATGAGCATCTTTTTTCTCCAGTGGGATTGAGGAGGAAGTGACATGTCCTCCAATCTCTTGTGGAATTAAGAATCCTATAAAGCATCAGAAGTGTAAATAAACTCTCTCTTTTCCCTCCTTTCTGTTCAACCTAGCAGGTGTGAGAGTGTCCTTTATTGTGCTTTCACCAGCACAGGTAAAGTCCAATAGTATTTTGGAGCAGCACAAGTATCAAAATGGGTGCACCAAGAAAATATTCAGTGTCTTACTCCTATGTCAAAGATGTTGTGTGATTACAAATTAGGCCTAAGATCAACAAATGTGGTAGAATCTGTCATAAAATAGCAGATAGTTGACATATCCCTACTTGAATGCAGCGCGGTGCGAGGGTCATCAGCATTTTTGGTTTTTACTCAAAAGCATATCCTTAATAACAAAAATTTCCCTTCAAGTTACAGCAGTTCAGTGTTAAACAGTATTAATTCGAGAATGACAAATGCTTGGTTCTTGCCTTTAGTGGTCAGAAGGAGACCAGCAGCAAGTGGGCATCTGTAGCTGTTAACGAGTAACAGTAGCATGTTTGACTGCCCTCACCCTGAAATTGCTCTTTTTGTAATGGTTAACTGCTCTGTTGTAACTCACAGCAGGGGGGTAGTTTTCCCATCAAAGGAGGTAAGATAAAAGGAAAGGAATTTCCTTCCATCCTGCGTGTTAAAACCCACTTGAAAAGACAATCTTTACTGTACACTGAGCAAATCCAGGTAGGAGGGTCTAGTGCAGTTTTAGACTTGAGACTATCAGCGCGCAAAGAGGTTGTTCAAGGAATTATATTTGAATTGAAGGCACTTCTGTTTTACTTTCTCTCAGATTTTACGGCTTCTTGTCCCCAGGGTGTGCCAGAGTGCGGTGGGAGCGCTGCGCCGCCTCGGCGTTTCCCCGCTGCCGCCGCTTCCCCGCCCGGGCAGCTCAGCCGCCGGCCCTTCCCCTGTTGGGAACAGGCGGCAGTCGAGCAGGAGGAGGCAGAGCAGGGATTTCCCTCTCTCCCTCGCTCGGATCCCGTTCCGTCTGCCCCCGCGGCGCCCTTGGCCCTCTCCCCGCCCCTGGGCACGCCGCCTCCCGCTCTCCTTCCCGCGGTGGCTCTGGGCCGGGCAGGCTCCTGGCAGGCTCTCGCCTGGCTGCCCAGCGCGAGGCCGCGCACACGCGGGGTAAAGTTTGGCGAGGAAAGCAGGGCGGTGGGGCTTTCCGTGGCGGCAGAGCCGGAGGATAAAGGCCCCGGGAGGCCGCGGGTCGCCGGCAGTCCGTGTCCCTGCTGTGGCAGCTCGAGTGTCACGCCGCGTTTTTCCGCCTGGGTTGGCGTTCCCCGCGCCAGGCTCGCCCGGAGCAGCGCGCTGGTTGCCTGGGAGGAGCCGCTGTGTACAGGCTGCGCGGGGCTGTGCCCAGGCACCCGGGAGGTGTGCCCATGTGCCCGGCGTGGGCGTGGGCGCTGCACCCCGGGCAGGGAGGTGTCAGGGCCGGAGGGGTTCCCGGGCAGGAGCCTCCCCCGAGCAGACAGGTGCCGGCCGCGTAGCGGGGCGGCTCGGGCTGCACCGGAGACGCGAGGCCACCAGCATGACTAGTCCTGGCACCAAGGGGTCGTGGCTCTCGCAGCCGACCGTGAAGAGCGTGCTGGTGTATCGCAACGGGGACCCTTTCTTCCCGGGGCGCCGCATTGTCATCCATGAGAAGAAAGTGTCCAACTTTGATGTGTTCCTGAAAGAGGTGACGGGCGGGGTTCAGGCACCCTTTGGAGCTGTGCGAAACATCTATACTCCCCGGGGTGGGCATCGTGTCCGACAGCTGGAGGAGCTCCAGAGTGGAGAGCAGTACGTGGCTGGAGGCAGGGAGGCCTTCAAGAAACTCAAGTGAGTGGCTGAAATGTAAGATTTATATGGAAATGAATATCAGCACTTGGGGTTTGGCACTGTGGCAGTGCTTCAGACGACCCCTCACCCTGTCCCTTTTATTAGTCGTTGCGGAAAGGGAACTTAGAAGCTGTGACTCAGGGCAAAAGGAAAAGTGCTTTAGAGGTGAGCCCCAGAAAGGGTACCCATACCATGAGTCACGTAGTGACATCTCCTTGACATGACAGTAGAAAAGGAGAGAGAAATAGCCCTTTAACCCAAAGGACATGCGGGAATGGCAGTTGTTGTGATGTCTGTGCTTAGCTGAAGGGCCGGTATCAGTATTTGTGCTCATGGGTAACAGGCTGAAAGCGGTAGAAAAGTGGAGTGTTGACAGTCCTGCCATGAATTTGATAAGCCTGGGAATTCAATTCCCGATGCTTCCTTTCTTGTTTATTTTTTAAAAGTCTAAAGTATTCTACCCAGCTATTTGTCTCTCCATCACTTCTGTTCATTTTGAGTATGTATATAGCCTTTTTATGTCCCTCCTGTTCTTTAAAAGATGACCATTTACATTCTTTTTCCTACCTGTACACCAAGAATTAAGATGCCAGTTTGTCTGTTTTCTAGTGAATCACTGGGAGAATAATATGAAGGAGATGTGGGCTTTTAGGTGTGTTTCCAGAGTGGCTCTGCATGTGATCAGTAACTATTCTTAATTCTGTCAGTGAATTTGAGTCTCAGTTGACTATTACATGTTTTGCTCAGTCTTTGTGGGCATTTTCCCTACAGTTGAATTTATAAAAAGAAATCTCAAAATTAACAAACCCTTTATGGAGGTGGTTGAGAATTTGTATCATCTACTACCACCTTTACAATGTCTTCATCTTGGTTCTGTAGAGTTGAGGACACTGTATTTTTCAGGAGATCTCATTAGTGGCTCATTATGTTTCAGGACGAAACTCTCTGTATAATGAACAGGATCTTTATCACCATCCTTGCCATTTCTGTCACTAGCTGCTTCTAAAGATTTATTGAAGCTTCTTCCACTTCAGTAGGAAAGCCAGAGAGAAAGATGTATGACAGGGTAAATATAAGCCCTTTTCCAACAGTACTTACTCTTTTATGTGTCAAATGCAGTGCTCAACTCTAAGAAAGATCTACCATATATTTTTGACATTAAATCCTGTGACTCTGTGGATGGCTTAAAGTTGTTAGTTATCAGCACATCATGTTACACCTCCCTAAATGTGTTTTGTGTTTGATAGGCTAAAAGTAAGTAAGTGGCATTAGCATGCACGGTTTAGAGAATTGGACACTCTGGATTTGTATTGGGTGGGGCATTTCTTTTTGTCAGTTCACACTTTATGGTCAGGGTTTTATGATGAGAGTTTTTCAGACTTTTATGGTTGCAACGTGCAACAGGGTACTGAGTTATTTAAGGCCAACAAAGAGAATACTTTAACAAAAGCTAACCTAAAGGACTGGATAAAACCAGGCTGTTTTATATATCTCTTGATAATATCTCATAATCCTGTGCTGTAGAGAGGATAAATGGGGTGACTTGAGATCCCTTCCGTTTCTGCATTCAGAATTGGAGTTGTTCACTTATTAGTATTTGTTTACATAGTGCTGGAAATGTTGGCAGTGTTTTTATAAGCATTAAAGACAAGCTGAAGGACTTAATGTTGAAGTTGTTCTTAATTGGGTTGTACACAGAAGAGTAATTAGGGAGGCATCTTAGCCAGAAAAGTCAGAGAGGAAGGGTTAATTGGAAGGAACTGTTTTCTGAAAGGAAGTGAAGGAATTAAAGAAAAGTGTGTATGTTTGTGTAATGTGTCACAGGTAAACAGTTACAGCTGTGAGAGACCAAAGCATCTGCCTTAAAGGATCTGAGTCTGATGGCAGCAAGAAGTTTGATTTTTAAAAATGTATTTATTTATTTTTCCCCCCAGTGATTCTTATTGGACATATTAATTACTATGATAGACTATGCAGGGCTGAACTTTGAAATGGAGGCTTGTGGCACTGATGTGTGGAAGCTGTGGGAGTGTAATGGAGAAAGTATCCAAGGAGTAGCAGAAGTTGAAAGTGTCATTGTTCTGCTTCAAGCAGTGCATTTGTTTCTTTTCAGGTGCCTTACACTGAGAAGTGAATCTTTTTCTTTCCTGTTCACGCTGAATTCTAGGCTAAACTGCGCTCACCTTTAGCACGTGAGCCAAACCCTGAATCTTAACATTTTAAGACTGATAGCTCTGAGGGCATATATTCTATATATACTGCTGATATCTTTATTTTTTTTTAAAAAAATAAAACACTCAGAATTTAGAAATTCTGCTTTTAGAAAAAAACACAAAGAAATTTTCTTTAAGGGAGGAATTTTTAGTTGATGTTGGTAATTTTTGGAACATATAACAAGGTTTCCAGCTTGTTTTGTCATTTAGAGGTGTGCTAAGTTAACACATGTTTTTTGGGTGTATGCATGGTGAGGTGTGCTGGTATATTGTAGTTGTTGCAGTGGGAGTGAGAATGCACATACAGGCTGCACCCTTGTGGAGTTCTCCCCCAGCTCTCAGCTTCCTGAAAGAAAACTGTCTCTGTTGGAGCTGGTTTTGATTTTTAGCTTTTTTTTAGCATGCTACTCTACCATCCTCCTTCCTTTGCCTATTTACTTGTATCTGTGCGCATTCATCAGTGGCAGATTGTCCTCTCTCCAGCCACGTCTTTCTAAACAGTGCTGTAGTTTCATTGCTGGCTTGGCTAGCCATTGATTAGAAGCATTTCTGCTTTCTTAGCAAGTGAGAACAGTTTTGTAAAGTTTTTGGTCTGACTTTTTTTTTTAAATGCCATCATCCAAAAAAGCTCCTTTGCTTCTATTTGAAACTTTTCAGATTTGCAGGTCCCTGAAATTTGATGACTCAATTCCCAGCCCTCTGCATAGTGAATTTAAGCCTTGGACTATGTATTTGCTTTTTTTGTCACTTTTCTTAGTTCCTGGTGAAGTAATTCACAGATGTCTGGAAAACAAGAACCACAGTCCATAGCTGTTGTTAGAGGCTGTTGGAACCATTTCATCTGAGGCACTTACTTCTTTTCAGTCTTGCAGGCTGTAAGACTTCTTGGTTTTGGTTTAAAGAGAACTCGTTCCTTTTTACACTGAGAGCTTGGAATAGTTCTTATTGTTTGTTTTTAAACATGAAACTTTTAACAATATTATCCTATGTTACTACACTTACCTTTTCCAAAGCATTGGCATGCACTTTCAAGCATAGCCTGGCAGCTTTGCTGTGTCTTACTGTCCTCTCAAAGTGAAGCCTTGAAATCCCTGTGACTTTTCTGTGATACTTTGATAAATGATTGCCATTCCTTCAAAGAATGATGCTTTTTCTTTCTCTTTTTAATTTTTTTTTTCCTCTTTACTGCTTTTGCACCTTCATTCAAGTCCCATGAATTCTCAACTTTGGCCAAGTAGGAAAGACTCTTCTGGCAAACAAATCTGATCCCAGTCATTAACTACAGAGCGTGACATTACTGGAGAGCTGCAGATGTGCTGCGAGCTCTGAGCTCTTTTGGTGAGCCTGCACTGATGCTTGGCTTTAGGTATACCTGATTTCTCAAATAAGGTCTTCTAGTCTTAAAAGCCTGGCAAAGCACCTTCCCACTGGAAGTGAGAACAGGGAACATCACAGGGATAACATAATATTGTTCAAATGGATGTATTGTGTTTGCTTGTCTAATTGAGGCTTGCATTTTATCCATAAAATAATTATGAAGCTGCTGTTGGTTTATCCAGCCACAAGAAACAAGTGTTCAGATGTGTCTGCATTCTATTGAAACCCAGGTGGTGTAGATCCTTTTAAACTTTAGCTGATGCCCTCAGTTAAACTCGGATGTGCAGGAAAACTTTAAATCTCTCAGAGACTTACTGTGAGAAACTAAGAGGCAAGATGATGACTTTGAAAACTCTGGTAAGGTGATACTGTGCTGAGATTTATTGATCCACCTCACAGTTGTATATGAGCTTCTTTTTGACAAGGGAGTTATTGATGGTCTTTTCTAATCACCAGTGACTTGAAGGTAGGTGGTTGGTTCTCCCTTGTCTTTTGTGTTAACCCAGAGGGCTAGCCTGAAGATTTATATTAAAAGTCTCTTATTAGTTATTTACTTTTCCTGTTATTTTGAAGCATGACAAGTTTTAAAGCCTTCATGTATGAAAAAAAGTGTAGAATATTTGTATTGTGTAAGTTAGATGGTTCTGTAAATAATCAAACCTGTTTTCTTTCCACAGCTATTTGGACATTGGAGAAACAAAGAAAAAACCTGCTGAAGTCAATAATGAGGTAGGATGGCTGAAATACTGAAGAAGTAAGCCTGCAGGTTTATGTTAGTGACATGTCTGCATTTATGCCTGATTTTTTAAATATACATTTATTTAATTTAATAAAAATACAATTATCTTCCATTGTGCACATATTTCTTCAGTGATTATTGCTCTGGTTGCTCTGAGCATGATACACTGACTGTCTTCTGCTCAGCTTTTTAAATTGCCACATCCAGTTAAAAACTCAGTAAGAAAAAAGATCTCTTGTCTTCATGGAATCTGGTCATAAACCTAAGGGAGACTTGTACTTGCAGAAAAAAAATGGGAGGAATTCGAATTTTGGGAGTTTTGGACCAACAAATGTTCTTCAAAATTTGTCCCTTCTTCAGAGGAAATACCATTTTTGTTTGAAAAATACCAATGTTGGTTGTAAACTTCTAACTAGTTCTATCCATAATTTACCAAACTCACTTGTTTCTCTTCAGCAGCGCTACACTGTAGTCAGAGGAGATAACTGCAAGCTTCAAAAAGTTTCATATGGATTTGTGTGAGATGCGTGGCTCTGCATTATTTTTACTGTTTTATTGTGTATGGAGGTAGCAGAGATTCCTGACAAACATTTGAATTACAGCTTCTGCCTCACGAGAAGCATTCGCTCGCTTGTTTTTCAATTTCTTTTGCCTTGTGCTCTCAGGCCACATTTTCAGCAGTTCAGTGGTTTGTATAGCAGGTGTCTTCAGACAGTAGGAAACCTTGTACTAGAAGATGCTCAAAATTGCCCTGATGACATTTACTGTGATACTCAGAAACTCCTTATTCAGAGGCTATGAAATACAACAATTTCATAATTGAGCATAACTTTGTCACCTGTATTTTTTGAATGGGCTCGCTGAACAGGAAGATCACATTCCAGCTGATGATTTGATATGCTACAACTACCTTGTAAATTTACTCTTAGTTGGATAGTTACCAGTACCACTACAGCCTTGCTTTTTTAAGGTTAGTTTTAAGTCTGAATATTTTGCTGCAAATCCTTAGAAGATTTTTGGTATAACAGGAAGTCTGTGCAGTTGGAGAAGTAGTTGTAGAAGTGAGTTTTTTTACTTAGAGTTGCATGTTTGATAAAAGAGGCTTCTATTATTTTGTCTGGATTCAGTGTTCACTGTATATTATCTTAACACTTTCAGCCATCTCTCAGGGCTTTGAAGTAACCCAGTATAAACCCTTGATTAGCTCAGCTTTCTTCTTCATATTTGACTTATGTTGGCAATCTCCACTGTCTCTCTGTGGAGAGCTTAACTCCGTGTACTGAATTTAACTTTAGCGTGATTGATTTATTTGGGAGAGGAGTCATAAAAATGAGATAAAACATAGTAATAGTCTACAGATTTTTATCCGGGCTTATGGATAACACAGTTGTCTTCATGCCCTAATAATTTAATCCCAGGAATGAACTTCCAAGGGGCTAGTAACAGAAGTTTTAATGCCTAAATTAGTTTTTGTTAAAAAGGTATGAGGCAGCAAGTTCTGGTTTTATTTTTTTTTGAGGTGTTCACTTAGAAATCAAAAACCTAGATTTATTTTAGGACCAAGAGAGGCAGCAATATTCCTATCATGCCTAGGAATAAGGATGTCAATTCTGGTTGTATCAAGCACATGTAATTTGGCACTTTCTCCACTAAAACAATTACAAATATCTATTTCTGATTCTGGTTAACGTGCAGGGCGTCAAAACAAAGAAAACTTTATGCAGTAGCTATACACTGTGTATTTGTATGCAGCTGTATGTTTTCTTTTGTGTTAGTTAAACTCCCAAATACCTGACATCTCCTTTTGGGAGCACTTTAATGTTGTTCTTTGAAGGCAGCATCTCAGTTACTTTATATTTGCATATAACTAGAAAGTGTATGTCAAAATAGAATTAAGCAAGAAAAAATTGATATTCAAGATACAGTGCAAATCCTCTGTCAGAGCCATCATGCTGTAATAATATATCTGAAATTTTGAACAGTTGTGTGACTGGTAGGCAAATTAGTAAAAAGATTTCATCCTGACCCAAGCTAAAGCTTTGTTACAAACTCTTTCTCAGGTGTGTTTCCATCCATCGCTTCTTTTGGCAACTGAGTTTCTTGTTTTGCAAGAGAGATCCCTTTTGTACCAAAGGTGGTGTGCAAGTCCAAATACACGTTAAATGATGTGCTTGAGGAATCTAACAATTAATCTCTTGAGAAAATATGGACCAACAGAGTTACCAGTTGTTTATTATAAGCTTAATTGTTTTTAAAAGGTACTGAATGTTATTTTCCAAGTATAAGGTGGAAAGTAAGGGCATTTATATTTCTCTAGGCACTGTCTGAACTAGATGGTCTCCCCCTCTGCACCTAAAAAGATGAATTTTACTTGCCATTAGAGCTGGGTAAACTGCTGAAGAATAACCTGAGCTTTTTTATTTGCAAATCCTGTAGGCAACTATTTATTTTAAACTCTCTTTGCTTCATAAAAATATGTTCAGCTGGAACCTCCTTTCTTCTTTGACTTCCTATGACATATAAGACTTTGAACACATAGTACTAAATGAACTTTGCCGTGTGATATTGTAACAGCAAAGAATTACAGGTACCTAAGAAAAGCAGAAGTATTTTGATATTAAAGAACCAATCTCTTGCAAGAGAGAGAAGAAGGAAGGTTATAGTGTCTGTATGAAACAGCATCTGGTATCAGAAGGCCATAAGTAGGCCTGCAGTAAGCTGCTCTACTGTTGATGCGCTTGCCCTGGGTCGATCTTCTTAAGTAGTAAAAATATTGAGGTTTTTTGTCTGCGCTTCAGTTTTTCTCCTGGAATTCTAGGACAAAGTGGTTGTGTGGCCAGCTCTGACACAATTTTGTCACATTTTTTCCAGTGATAAATCACTTTTTCACTGTTTACATAAACTTATTTTGTTGTTCTGTAACTCCTTTTCGATTGCAACTTCTTGTTTTATGATGTGGTTTAGGTGTGGTCACATTTGTTGGAGTATTTGTTGAATGGAATAATCAATATTTTTGCAAATGATTCCTCAGAGGATTAGTGAAGATTCCTCATATCTTTCCTACATGTATGACTGCATATTTGTATCTGCATACACATCCAAAATGTCTCTGCCTAGAGAAAACACTTACCAATCACAAGGATTTGAATGTCTGAATGTTTTTAAAATGTAAAACTTCTTTTTCTGATCCAGTGCCTAGCAGTTCTCACACTGGTGAGATGACCCATCATTCTGGATGACACAGATATGGGCTAGAACATGGAGTAAAGTGCTTTTGCTTGCTAGGGAGCTTCACAGAACGTCTGTTCCTGTGATCAAGTGTGACGTGTGATGAAGAGTGAAAATGTGACTGGCAGAATGTCTTCTACCAGTGGTCTCCAGGAACAGTCCATGGCTTAGCAGCTGCTGTGGGGTCTTGTGGACCAGATGTAGCTAACTGGCAGATCTCATTGTAGGTCAGTTGGCCACTGTGTTCTTGGTGAGATCCTAGGACAGGAAAGGTTCCCTGTTGTCCAGTGCTGACAGAAGAGGCGAGCACCATGACAGGGGAGTGTGAGGTAGAAAATACAGTGTTTGAGACTTGGTAGATATGAACTTAGCACTAAAAATTTCCCCCAAAGCATCTAAGATAAAGCTGTAAAAGTATTTTGAAGACTTGCAAGTCTTGTGCTTCCCTGTGTTCCTCCATATTTCGAAATTAAATTATTCTAGTATCTTTTATGGCAATTGTTTTTCTTCATCCTTTGTTGCTAGACAAAGTCACCACTCATCTCTCAGCAGTAGTATGATTGGACTTATCTGTAAAAATTACATTTTGGAAGTTTATGATGGTGTCTTGGTTTCACAAATTATTTTGGTATATTCATGCTGGATATACCTGGTACCTGATTTAACATGAGTAATTCTTTTTCAAGTACCTTCTCATGAAAAATCACAGTAGTTGTAATTATTTTTTTTATCAAAACTACTGTTTATCATGTCTGACAACATACATGTTTAATCATAAGCAAACTCTTGTCATTTTTCAGTTCTTGGGCTCTTGATTCATTTGAACATCTAACTGTCAGTTAGGAATGGTTCATTGATATTTTCTCTGTACAGAGGATAGTTTTGTAAAAGGAACTGAATAGATATTAGAAATTATCCCAGGCTGTGCAAATTACAGCCTTTTGATGTCAAAACAATATATCTACATCAGATATTCTTTCCAGCTTCTTTCCTAAGAATTAAAAAACCTCAAACATTATTTGTGCTACCCAAAATTGCTAAACACAAAGTACTGCATGGCTGGTAACAAATTATGTATAAAGGTCCACTCCATATTCCTTTGCCAGAATGCAAAACTAAACCCTCTTGCTGCTCCATATCTGACCTGTTTGATTTCTTCTACTGCTGATGCCACAGACTGGGCAAGAGTTTTCTCATTTTCTCATGCTAAATTAATTAGTAATTCTACTGTAAGTGTATTTTAGGGAATAAGACTATTAAAATGCAAAGATTAAAAAAAATGTGCTATATGCCTTTAATCTCCTGAGCAACATCTTTAATAAGTTAATGTGATATGCCATTGTTTGGTATTTAGTATCCTGGTAACATAATTAGCACAAGACGACAATACAAAACAGATATACTCTTCCTGAGTGTTCACTATCCAGTACCAGGAGGAATCAGAGAACAACTGACCAGACATCCAGTTAGAAGATAAGCTGTGCCCTTTTTTCCTAACTGGACCTAGGAATGCATAAAATTTCTCTTTATATAGTTCTGTATACCTGAACAGTGCAGTTTTGAGTATTTTGATTAGAAGATTGCTTACAGATGGGTTTAGTGAATTTTTGAGCAGCAGAAAGACTTTGCTTCATGCCATTGGAGGATTCTATGGTCTGTGTTGAGTTTGATCTGAAACTTGAAAGTTGTTCTCTTCCTTGATTAACATCTGCCTCATTCAGTAGGGTAACTGGTCTTACTGGCCTGTGAGGAGGCTGGGAGTGAGGGTAGAGGTACAAGTACTGAAATTTTTAATAAGGCATATGTTGGTCTCATTTGTTGCTGCATATTAAATTGACTGACTTGAAACATTAACAGCTTTCACCTTTGATTAAAAATGGTGAAGAAAAGAAAAAGATTTTTTGAGGGGTTGTTTTTGTTCTTCAGCTGTTGACTGTTCCTTGGTTCAGGCCCTTCTGATGAACTGTAAGGGCCAGAGACTTCCTTTTGGTTTAATTAAGTCCAAGGAATTTGAGGAAAATACACAAAATGTGAAAGGCAAGACCAGTCAGAATCAGCAGTATTATGTCAGTGTCTGAAATGAGTATCAGGAGCTATTTTGCTTTAATAAACTGTGTTATTGATGCCATCACTGTGTGTGTTTAAGCAGTGTGGGTACAGCATCATACAAATGAGAGAAGAAGTGGGAGATATTCTTGGTATCCAGAGGAAACACAGATGTGATCTATTTTGGAGCATTGCACAGGCTAAGTGTCTGGGCGGATAAAGCCATGCCATTGTCTGAATTACCCCAGCTGAAGGTTTGGCCACTAGTCCAATGTCCCAAAATTATGACAGATCCAGACTGAAAATTTTTTCTTTCCAGGGCTTAAATAGCTGAGATGAGACTTCCTGCCAGATGTACAGGGAATATAAACTCTATTTCACTTACCATGGCTGAAAAGTAGGGCAGTTTACCTTGGAGGTAAACAGGTTTTCTCTAAACACGCTGGGAATTTTGTAGGAGCTTTGCAGTCTAGAAGGCTCCCTTAGTCACTACATGACTGTCTGCTGTGGAACAGCTCATTTCCAGCTCATCTATGTTTTATGTGGGCTGAGAAGTTTGTGTGCAGCCGTGGTGTTGTGGCCTATTTATGTAAGCCTGGAAATACGCTCAGTTAATAGCAGTTTGAGTGTTGCTGTATACCCACACCATTAGAAAGGCTTGTAGTCTCTGGCAGAAAGCTGTTTTGTACTATCCAAAGTACCATCCAGCAGTGCAAACTAGCCAGGGAAATGTGGATTATCCAGGTTAGTTACTGCTTAGGATAACTGAAATGGTTTTGTACTAGCCGAACAGCTCAGTGAGTTTGACGCTGCAACTTTAGTCAATGTGTAAAAAATGTCCATTTAAAAAAAAAGTCATGTTTCTATGAAATAGATAACATGTTTCCTGTGCTGTAATAGCTTTAGAAAACTTATTGTTCTAGTTTGGTTTTGATCACTGAACCTTGAACATTCCTTTCTTTCACATCACAGGGTGGTGATGTGTATCAATGGGGTTTTAGTTCTTTTGACCCCAGTTCTACCCCAAGGAAATGTAAATATTTGTTCTCAATTTTCCAGGGCACATTGATTAACAAACAGGCCATTGTAACAAACTGGCAAAGCCATGGCTCATTGCATGAGCTGATAAATTTGGAATGTGACATTGTGTTGAAATATTTAAAGCTTCAAAAGGTTAGTTATAAAGTGACGCGAGTAATGAGTGAGATGTTCAGATCACCCAGGACTACATTAGTAGCAGTAAGAAAGGCCAGCTCGTAACACCCATACAAATCAAACCAGCACAGAGCATCTGGCTCAGACACACTACGTTTTTTGGCTGTTGCTTTGTTGCTGTCCAGTGTGGCTTTGAAAGTACATGTTACCCTGTAAATCATGCAGCTGTTTAGTTGCTCCCTTCGATGCGGGGGACACTTCTGGTAAGGAAAGGAAATAAAGTGGATAGTGATACCATTTCTTAACTGGCAAGTGTCTTCATGGCAGCACTGTGAAAGTGGTGCCAGACCTCTGTATTTAGCATATGTCTAATTACTTAATGTACACTGAAAGGAAAAGTTAAGAATGGCACATTTCTATTTGAACCTATTCCCAAGTGCATAAAAGTCACCTTTTTAGAAACTGAATATGTAGCTGACGTGTTCAGAGGCCAGGTAAAGTACTAATTCATGAACTGTATACTTTTCTTATATACAAGGATTGACTCTGTGAAGTGTCACATGCCTCTTGCAAGTCCCAAATAGCCAACAGGACACTGGGTAGTTTTCTGAGTCTGTCCCACTTTCCTGTCTATATTTTTGTAGTAAGTGTGGAGAAGTATAGTGCAGCCTTCACAGAAGCAAAAACTCTATGCATGGGGATCAGCAAATAGATTCACGCTAACCAGAAGAAATAAACTTAATTTTGATACATCTCCATGTTAGGGATTATGTTTCTTACCTTTTACTGGTTAGCACATGTCTGAAGAATGAAGTGAAAACCATTATTTTTTATCTGTGTACTTCAAACCAATGTGTGCATTGCTCAGAGTCTTTACATGACCATTCTCAATGATGATTTCCCTTTAATGCCATATGTGTGACATTCTCTTCCCAATGTAACACTTCTTGGAGTTAGGAAGATTGCATAAGCCAGCCCATCCATAGTGTTCTAAAAAGGAGTGCCATGTTTTTAGTAATTTAATGAGTTTGACTCTGCAGCTTTTGTCAATGTGTATAAAAATGCCCATTAAAAAAAAAAGTTGTGTTTCTATGAAAGAGGTGTTTCCTGTGCAGTAATAGCTTTAGAAGACTTACTGTTCTAATTTGTTTTCATGTAGTCAGCTGCACATAAATGTAACAGAAATTTTTAAACGAAAATTGTATTAAAGTGGTGTATATATTTATGCATACACATACATTATATTCAAATATACATGTGGATATGCACAGACTAAGTCAAAATGGTTTTCTTACAAAAAAATTTTTGTATGTGTACATATGACAGTATGCCTGAGGTAATAGTTTGGCTGCTGATCATTTAGCTTCAGTTTTGATTTTTTTTCCAACAGTCAGCACTGGAAGATGTAAGTACCTAAAGTAGATTGAGCAATATGTTGTACATGTTTCTTAAGTGTTATGTTTGTGTTTGTTAAATTTTGTAAATATTTAGAATATAGCTGTGTTTTACATATATTATAAGGGAAAAATATATAGGATGTTGTTAAAAAGCAGGTGTGAGGGCATAGATTTTTTCCCTTGCTTCAGCTGGATGCTGATGTGCTCTGTCTTTGTATTTAAAAGGGCTCTTAGGAGACACTCAGAGCTAATCACAAATTCAACTCTAGTGTATTGTGACCGAAGATGAAAGCTGCACTCCAAGGGACTCTGTAAAATGTGTTCTGAGATTCAAGTGTTTACAGAGTCCTCAAACACCGCAGAGTGGTTCCCATTCCTGTGTTGAGTTTAGCTGTTTTGTTTTGCCCAGACTTTGCAAGGTGCTTTCTAAAGTCATTTCAGAGATGGTAACTCCTCTCTGAAGCAAGGAAAATCCATACTGCAGTAAGAGTCTCCATATGAAATAACTTTTTTTTCCACTAAATAATAGAAAAATAAAAATTATGGTAGTTTTGAGTGTCTGTGATCCCATGGTGTATTTCCAACTGTGTGTAGCTCTTGTTGCCTTGCAAATTCTCACTGGACTGATTGCTTCCAGTTTACATAAAGTTTTCTCTGAGTTCCTCCTTCCTCCCTTGGACACTTTGTGTTGCTGCTGTGTGTTGTCATGTAATACTTCAGATAAGTATCTCATCACAAGTTATGAGTTGTTGTCAACATTTGCCAGTAGGAAATGGAAGCTGCCCTTGAATGGGTCTTTTCAAACAAACGGAAAATGTACAAAATTTAAAGATAAAATCATAATGGGGTCAGACCACTGATTAATGTAAATCTGCTTACAGTTGCTGACGTAAATGGGAAAGCACTGATTTACATCATCAGAGAATGTGTCTGGTGAAATGAAAAGAAAATAAAGGGGTTAGGGGGCTAGTAATGCTGGTCTCTTAATATAAGCACAAACTTTCACCCAAGACCACTTCATTGTTAATATGTAACTCTGCAGTGCCAGAAGGGTCAGGCTATTCCAGTCACTGCAACACTGTGGTGCCTCCTACAAACATAATAGGAGCAGAACTATGTACCCTTTAATTAAACCCTGGACCAGGTCTTCTGCTGGGATGGTTTAGTGGAACTCCATATACTTCAAAGGAATGAAATTGATTTACTGTGGCTGAGCACTTGGTCTTTTATTAATGTATACTTCTGTATTTTGAAGTTTGGTACCTTGCTTTTCATGACTGTAAGTAATTTAACATTGATCAGACAGAAGTTATTCTGAACTCTACGAACAGAACAGTCAGATTAATGAGAAGAAAGGTGTATAGTATGGAAGTGGTGGGTTTTTTCTTACTTTTTCTTTCTTTCTTAATCACAGTGTAGTGTGCTCTTTATAAAACATGGCTTCAGAGCAGGCTGGGGTTGCTTATGCTGAATTTTTCAGTATTGTACTCAGAGAGCTTAATGTAACATGCTGTAGCCAGAACATACATCAGGTGTCTGTGAGAGTTCTCTCTTATGCATCGTGGAATTCTGCATTATGCTATGTTGCATTATACTTGCAGGTCTGCAGGCTTGCCAGCTTCAAAATTAAAGGTGGTGTGCACACCTCATTTGCAGCACCCCTGGTGCAGGCACTTTCCTCTGTTTGGTTTTGTTGGTTTTTAGTTTTCTTATAAAATGTATATGTTCTTTCCTCTCTCTCATTTGCAGACCAAAATGTCCCTGTGTCCTGCATGAACATAAAGAGTTTATCTTTCTTTTGGCCCCTGAACCAGACCAGGGGTAAAACATGCCTTCAAGAGTCAAGCTGTCCCAAAGACATTAGTTCTCTCTCCTCTTCCAGACAACCATTAGCCTAAGCCTACGTCAAAGGGCAGGTGGACACCAAAAAAAGATGTAGTACTCTTGTCCCTGCTGTTCATGTCAGGCATGGCAAAAGACTTTTCAGAGTTTTGTGCCACTGAGGTTCAGCATCTGCCTAATTTAGTCTGGACAACTCTATTCCAAGCTCCTAGAAACAGGTCTTGTCAATGCACTGTGCTAAATACTTCATGGAATCAGAATCGCTTGGGACGCCTTACAGATCACCTTGTTCCAATCCCCCTGCCATGGGCAGGGACACCTTTCACTAGACCTGGTTGCTCAAAGCCCTGTCTAGCTTTGCCTTGAAAACTCCCAGGGATGGGGCATCCACAACTCCCGTGGATAACCTTGTACGGTGCCTCACCACCCATACAGTCTCAAATTTCTTCCTAATGTCTAATCTAAACCTACCCTCTTCCAGTTTGAATCCATTCCCCCTTATCCTGTCACTACATGCTCTTGTAAAAAGTCCCTCTCCATCTACCTTGTGGGCTTCCATCAGGTACTGGAAGGCCACAATTAGGTTACCCCAAAGCTTTCTCTTCTCCAGGCTGAACAATCCCAAATTCTCATGGTTGTCTTAGTGTTTCCATGCACTGCTTTTTGTGGTGTCACTTTATCAAATATATTATTGCACTAACATATTTTCCTTTTTTTTTTTTAACAGAAGGTACACTGATTTAAACAGGCTTAGATAAACAATACAAGTTTGTCTTTTGTTCTAGTTTAGGCCATGTTTAGGTAGAACACTCAAATATTTAGTCTTTGCCCAAGCTGGTCCCATGTTATATTCCCCTGCAGTTTGCTTGTTTAATAACAGGCCTCACTTGTAAGGCTGCAGAAGGCTGCCAGAAATATTAATGACCCTCAGAGAGCAACCCAAAAGACAAACTTCCAAGTTGATGCCTCAGTATCTATTGGCAGAAATACAATCCTTCAAATAATAAATGAGCTCTTAATGTATGTCAGGTTACTGTTTTCTCCAGGGTCTGGTGACTGGGCTATGTGCAATCACTTGATGGCCTTCTGAGGAGCCTACACCAAAATTAATGGTTTCATCAGCCTGCAGGAACAACTAATAGGGCACACCTGGTACTATCCCAAAGGGCTCCTTTATGCTTGGTGAATGCTTTCTAGCTTGTTCCAGTGAAGTGTGGAGCATTGGAACCCGAGTGTTGCAGACTCCATCAGAAAACTTAGTTTGATGGACTGTTTGGAGAGACTGTGGGAGAGCTTGAGCAGCATAAGTGAGCATCAGGAATGGATGGGGAATCAACTTTTAGAAAAACTGATGTATAACTTTACTATTTATGTATTGGATATTTTATAGGGGATTATCCTGGCAACCTACCAGCTACAAAGAAAGGTGTAAGGGCATCCAAGGTTCAGTAACTCCCATTTTGTGTGCAATCTGTATTTGGAGCCTAAACACTAGGACCTGATGCTATGGCAGTAAAACAGTATTGTCTTAGCCTTCAGTAGCATACTATTTAGAAAGTTACCTTTTTTTTTTTTCCTATATTCTGAAGCTCTGTATTAGATTGCTTACACTGAGAAAATAACCCTTTAATGGCTGACAGCAGCAATAGAAATGTTTTCAGATGTTGCAGTTTAAGGTGTATTTTCTTTTTTTTCCAGTAAATTTTCATTTCAAATTTTGGTGACATAAATGACCAGTTATGCTCTGAAGAATATGCTTCAAATGTTTCTGCAAGAATGGCTGAGCTCCTAAGTTATTTGACAGTTATCAAAATATGTCTTTGCTTCCCCTAATGAGCTGTATGATAACAACCTCTTACTCTCTTTCCAAGGCTGTAGTAGTAGGTGTGAATCTTTCACCTGATTCAGATCACACTGGAATTAACAGCAAGACTGAACTGGAATTACCTTAGGCATTAGTGTGTAGCTTATGTACAATCTGCTGCAAAATTTCTCATTTTATGAGGCCGAGACAAACATGGATCTACAAAATAGATCTTAAGGAGTAAATGCACTGCCTGGTAAATTGCTTGTGTGCAGGGAAGGTCCCCAGCCATTCCAGGAGTCTGCTTCCTAGTCTGGTCTGCAAGCAATGCTGGCACAATGCAGCAGTAACATCTTTCTTGCTGTCTCTCCTCTTGTGGATGTCTCTGGGTAAAATATCCCTTTGTACTGAGCTTCAAATCACTGTGCCCTTCTGGTGCTGACTACTTCTGTTTAGTCTTCTTAGTCTATGCAGCTGTGCAAAGGATAATTCTGCCTTTCTCCATCCATGACCAGTGTGGGCTTCTATGTCCTCTGAGTCTCTCAAAAATCAGATGTTTGAGAGGGCTACACAGCTCACAAGGTCTTTGAAAAAGGCAAAAAGTTGAAGTGAGTTGAATTCAGAATAAATATGCTTCTTTTTTAGCAGACACTGAAAACAGATTTTGTTCAATAGATTTACCTGTTGTTGTATTGTACTTGAAGTGATTGTACAATAAGGAGTGGTAGTATTGCTTTTGTTTTGTTGGTTCCTTTTCTCCTAAATTTGCTATCTTACCTCCAGAATTTATGTGCTTGGTGCAGAATTTGCCATGTGACATTCTTTGAATTATGTGGGAAGTCAGATTTGATTAATAATAATTTTTTATCCAGTTTGGAATATCTAGTATGTTGAGCACCTTTCTTTTCAGTGTATGCAAGAGAAAAAGTCTGGAAAGCACTCCAGTCATTGCTAAATGAATTTATGTAAAAATTCAAGCAAAGACTAAAAGCACTGGAGTTCAGACCACTTCCCACAAATTAAATGAGAAGTACAGGTTAAGTTAGCACCGTGTGATAAAACTGGAACCTGTCATGTCATTAGACTCCTTTACACAGTGACTGGAAAACTGCCAGTTTAAATAAACGTTGTACATCTATTTGAAAGCATGTCTCTCTGCATGGCAGCTATTTAATCCTTTAAGCTTTTATGTTATTTTTTTTTTTTTTAGAAATGTAGCCAACTTGTTAATGCATATACTATAACTCTTGAGTGTTTGTTTGGGTTTATTTTGATTTGCTAATGATGAAGAATTTAAAAAAATCTTGCTAATGATTTTGGAGTTTGTGTTTATCCTTTTTTTTTTTAAACTTTCTGTTCATTATGATGACATTAATGTTGATCTCAATGCAGTGTGTGTTCAAGAGGGTACAGGGAATAATGCTCAAATTAAGTAGCCTGTGTATTATCCTGAAGGCTAAAAATCTGCAGTTCACCTTACTTTTGAGTCATTGCCCTAAAATGAGCGGAGTATTCAGGAACCTTTATAAACTACTGATGGATTTAGATGTAAAGACCTGTGCAAGATGAAAAGTAGATATTTTAATAGCAGAGAGATCTAGCAATGGTGTTTATTGTTAAAAAGAAGATGGTTTAATTGTCTGCACCATGGTTATAAGCAATAAAGACTAAGAGAGCAAGAACAGCATTTGGGAGTATCTCTTTGGGTTTGTGGGACAGCCAAAGATGTGCGTACAATTCTGCCTTCTCAGTGCAAACCATATGTTGTGCCATGGTGCACTGTGTATGCTGTGCTGTGGTTGTTATTCCTCACACACGTAAACCTGCACCAGTAAGTATGTGTGCTATGTAGAAGGTGAAGCTGGAATGGAATAAAATGCATGCTTTAAAGACATTCTGTCCCACTTGCTGATGGTGGACAGGGTAAGCTTTTTCCAAATGAAGACTGTGTAATTTCTAATTCTTCTTTTGTGCTTGCAGGTCAAGCCAGTTACTCACAGTAGGATCACAGCGTCAGCACGGTTTCGAAAGCCTCTCCAGGAGCCCTACACTATTTTGTAAGTAGAATTTTCACTTAGTGAATTGCCATTTCAGGGGTGGTGGTAGTGGTATGTTCACTTCAGGTAAGCTTTGTTTAAAATGCTCCTCCAAGTTATGTTACTTTGCTTTATTTCAGCCTCATTGCTAATGGAGACCTTATTAGCCCTGCAGTGCGCCTCCTCATTCCCAGGAAAACACTGAATCACTGGGATCATATTCTTGAAATGGTTACAGGAAAAGTTACCCTCAGAAGTGGAGCTGTTCACAGGTATCAGGAAGCTGAATATTTGAAAGATACATTTGATATGCCTACATATGTTTCTAAAGCTCCATAGGTAGATGTAATGCATCATTCCTATTTTATGGGAAGTTCCACTGTAAGAAAATTAAAATATGTCAAAAATCCACAAAGTGGAAATACTTTGACTCCAAGTAATTTCAGGTTTCATTTCAACTGCTATTTAAAAAGAATAACCTCAATTTGCTTAAACTGTTATTTTAAAATTAATATTTATTAATTAATTGTAGTTAGAAGGCCTGTAATAATACAATAATAATGCAATATACTTAATACTAATAATTAAGTTATGTGTCATAATAAAAAAAAAGAGCCTGGTACAGTTGGTGAAGATGTTTGGAATGTGAAATACATGTGATGTGTGTTACTTTTTAATTTTGATAGTTCTTTAAATTCATTGGGGCAAGCAATTTCAAGGAAAATACTATAGATTCTTTGGGGTTTGTATGCCTGGGCTAAGACCAGGATGTGCTTAATATTCAGCCCTTAGCCTCCTAATAAAAGCCAAGGCCAAACTTGTAGTTGGGGTTTGCCATTTCTGGTATCTCAGCTGGTCTGGGTTGTTGTTGTATCCGAGGAGTAGGAGGTGACCTCTTGAATAGGTAGGTTTCAGTCCCTTAAGGCTTTTACAATGTAAAATAAGTGACCTAAATTGATATTTGGTAGTTGTTACAAGTTTTAGAGCAAAATGGTAGATGTGATGTCTGTGAGGAACACTGCAGTGTAAGTGGGCTGTCAAGGTGTGCAAGCAAATTACCGACATTCCAGTGCTGCCCCATGCAGAGCACATTACAGAAATCTCTTCATCAGGTGGGAAAGGGCCTTTTGTGGAAAATCATTCTTCACAGCCTATGCAATATCTGAGGCTAAGCTTGCAAAATCTTTCTCAAACCAGTGAAGATAAAGTAGTCTTTTAGTTCTTCTGATTGCTTTCCCTGAGCTGATACAGGTGAGAGAAGATTAAGGTAATGCTGTCTGTTAGCTCTCATCAAGTTTTTCCTCTCAGCCCTGCGCTTATTTGCTCCTATTAGCTGGCTACTTAGGACTTTTACTTGCAGTAAAGTAAACCTGCATGTGTTGAAGCTTTCTGGGTCTGTTTCTCAGCTGGTGTAACTCAGAAGTGAACAAAGCGAGAAAAGACGTTTACAATATACCAATTCTTCCTGCTCTCAGATGGTTTAGCAATTTAAAAATCTTTCACATTTTATTCTCATTACTTGGTGTCACTCTGGTGAAACTGAATGTTGTACATGAAAGCATTCAATATATAACTAAGATTCCTTTTGAGCAGTTCCCTTCAGTGCTCACCTTTAATCCTTCAGAAGTAAGATCATGTACATGACATTTTTAATTATTTAATGTTCTCCCCTTGCTGGTTTTCTATTAACTCAGTCTTCATTTTCTTTTCCTTAAAATACTAGAAATACATATTGAATCCATTAGTAAGTGATCGTTGTTCTCTGATAAGTTACACATTACTTGCTGAGGTTTACTGAAACTATGTTAGCATTAGGGGAGATCTGGTAAGACCGCTGATGCTGGGAAGATATAATTTCTCATTAAAGAAGGAGAAGTGGACTTACAAGAACCTGCATTATGTACATGGCAGTTTTTCCTTTTCCATGTTATTAAAAGACTTAAAAAGCTACCAAGTCTTACAGTTTCACATGGGGCTTTTTAAAAAAGAAATTATTGATCACCCTGATCAGAAGAGGGATGTAAGCAAGAAATACAAGAGAGGAGATGATGGGAAAGCAGCTTTTCTGCTTGCCAGATTGTCGATGGGGATGGGGTGCAGCAACTTGATGGGCAGGTACTGGGTGCATCAGCAGCTGGGAATTTGGGGATATTGTCCAAGAAGTGTGTCTTTGCTGTCTCCCTTGTCAGCCTGTATGCTTGCTTTGTTTCGTCTGTCACTTTTTCACTTGGATTCAGGAGGGAAATTGGAAGTTCACTGACATCTCACAAGGCAAACCTAGGTCATCCTCAGAAGTGACCACAAGGACATTTTTGTTACATAATAAAAGCCAGAGAGAACCTAGCTGGTCTGTGAATGGTTGTGGCCAAGTGGGTGGGTGAAAATTGTGGCTTCAAAATTCAGAAACTGTAAAAAAGTAGCTTCAGAAATTAGTGTCACAAAACTTGTGTATGCTTGTTAAGTCAATAGTTAGTTATTTGTTTGAAGATCCATTTTTTAAAAATGCAATTTTGATTCCACTTCATCTTCAGAGACTGATTATGTATGTTGTGATTATTATTTGCAGGGTGAAAAATACAATTAGAGATTGCCACCTAATCTGTAACATTTTTGTGAGTTATATTAAACAAACAACTTCTGTGCTTTAAATATAACATTAAAACACAAGCAAAATGAAAGATCAGGAACAAAAAACCCCAGTCATTTTGTATGTACCCCTCTACAAATACATAAACAATTCTTAAACTATGGTACACTAATTTGCTGAGTTTTTTTCACCCAAGTTCCCAAAGTGAAGTTCAATCTAGCAGAACACAGTGAGATTAATTCAGAAATAGGCTTCCTGCTGATTTTCTGATAGCTTGTTCTATTTTCATTGTTTGTATGTAACTGATGCTGACTCTGTGGTAGTGAAACATAAATTGCTCTTTGAATTTCTGGCATGCTTGTGGAGTGTTTATGCTATGGAGTAAATATGAGTAATACAAACTGGGTGCTCCAGAGTTAGAATACCTCTTCTCAAGGATGCAGCAATGTGATCTAGATATTAAAAAGCTGCAGTTTCACCTTTCAAAATTTTCAGTCTTTGCACTTAGAAATGTGGCAGGAGATACACAGAAAATTAGGGTACTTTCATGAGGTATACAAGAAAGATGTGGACATGCTGGAACAAGTGCAGCAAAGGGCCACAGAGAGGAAGGGCTTGAAGATACTTGTCATGTGAGGAGAACTGGGACTCTGCAGCCTGAGGAACAAAAGGCTCAGGAGGATCTTTTAAATGTTTTAAATAGCTGGTGGGAATGAGTGAAGAAGACAGAGCCAGGTTCTTCTCAGTGTTGCGCAGTGATAGGACAAAAGGCAATGGGCACAAAATGAAATACAGGAAATTTCACTTGAACAGAAGAAAAAAGAAATTTACAGTAATGGTCAGCAAATACTAGAACGTGTTGCCCAGAGAGGGAGTGGAGTCTCCATCCTTGCAGGTGTTCAAAACATACCTGGAGACAGTCCTGAACAATGTATTCTAGCTGCTCTTGCTCTGCACGGCATGATTGAACTAGGGGGTCTCCAGAGGTCCTGTTCAACCTCAGGTATTCTGTTATTCCTGGTTCAGTAAAGTGCATGATTTTCTTCTGTGTATTCAAGGTTATGCCACGATATGTATCAATTTTAAAAGCTCTTTCTCTATTAAACTGAAAATTTTTGCATGTTATAAGTCAAGGGTGTACTCAAGGTAGCCTCTTGATATTCTTCCCCAAATGTTCATTGTATAGTTATGTTTATATTTTCACATGTCCTTGCATTGTGTTCAAATTTATGACTATAAACTTATATGTATCTTGTAGAACACTGCTAGAAAGGCAGGTAAGACAGCCATTCAACATTCCTGCACTTAAGACTTAAATTAAAGTTGTTATTGTTGACTTTTAAATTAAATATAAATATTGTTGAGTTTTGGACTATGCTTCATAGGAAAGAGCTACTTTATTCTTGAATGTTCCCTCCTTACTCACTGTTTTGACCATGCTAAAATAGAATCACAAACTTGACACAGAAGTAAATTCCCCCCACCAGTTCCGGATACATTTATCTCTTCTCAAACAGAAGTCATTGTGGTAAAAATCCACCTGGTGTAATAGACATATTTATTATTGGTAGGTGCCCAAGATACATGGCTTCTTGTTTTAATGTAGTACTGCATTTCCTGTTACTCCCACCAGGTTCCAACCTTGTGATATACACAATATAACAATATAAATGCAATATTATTGGCATGGTCTGTGTTAGGTGGACAGGTCCTGGGCTTTCAGTCATGAATGTCTTGATCTTCCCAAGTTACCACATAGTTCCCTGAGCACAGATAGAAGGTGGAACTTGATAGGAGAAGGGGTCAGGAACTCATGGAATAGATCCCTTCCAAGGTTTCAGGGGAAAACTATTGAGGACCTTAGAAGCATAAAGTAATTTATTTCTTTTTAGAAATTATGAGAGTATTTCATCTATTACAGCACTTCATTAGTTTTATATAAACTGTGATTTAACTAAGGTTTTGGTTTTTTTGGTTGGTTGGTTTTTTTTTAAAAATATATTTACTGATCATTGTATGGCATCCACTGTACTTTATTGGGTTTCATATTGGGAAATTCAACATAGATTTAGTGAGTTTAGATTAACATAGCTTTCAGTGGTCTTAATGCACCTAACTGAATGCTAAGGTTTATTATATTAAGCATTTTCATATTTTTCAGACTTTACACTGTAGATGGAAAACTTGTTCAGAATGGGTCAGACTTGGAGAATGGGCAAATTTATGTTGCAGTGGGTAGAGAAAAGTTTAAGAAGTTGCCATACGGTGATCTGCTGTCCAAAGCTACAACGAGAAGGCCACAGGGGTAAGTTCTAAAGGTGTGTGATACACTTCTCCCGTGTTTGTGTGTGTCAATTTGTTTACAAAGTGCCACCAGTAAAGTATAAAATTATTGTTCTAAGAACGATGCATGGGTTAGTATGGATGCAAAACTTTATTGGCAGCCTCTGAGAAAGTTGAGATAAGAATAAAAAAAGGAAAAATGGAAATTCGGAAGACCATTTCATCTCATAAGCATTCCCTTGATCATGTATCACGAAATTAGTGTCAGAGAAAAATTAATCCAAGTCAAAGTAATCCTATTGTTTTTCCTTGGGATACAAATGTGTACAGATGAATGAGATTGGGTGCAGCTACAGCAGTTTAGGTCTACTCTTGCTTAGTAATGTTTTGTGAAATATGTACTCCCTTAAGTTTGTTTTATGTTTGGGTCTTTTTTTTTTTAGACTAGAAAAATCACATAATAGAATCCTAAACTGGGTGTCTGTAAGGAGAAACTTGTGCTTTTTTTACCTTTGGAAAACATGAAACCATTTCATTGAAATAAAGGGAAAGAAATGGAAATTATAAGGAGCATTCACATAGTAATTCACTGGATACTGCTCTACAAGTTTCTGGTATATAAAGTATGCATTGTGAGGTAATGCACTTGTTTGAATAAGTTGATGATTACATATTTTAGCATAATCTAGTAAACAGAAAGAGTGATGCTTCGTGAAAACACGCAGTGAAAAAACCAGTTATCTCTGTTGCCATAACCATCTTGGTGTTACCTGCCTTGATTATAGATGCATAGTGTCTGTGCTAGTGACAGTGTACACAATTCTAAGATATGGCTTATTTCTGCAGTTCCAAAACCTCTGTACTACCTCCAATTGTGGGATCTCGCAAGTCTAAAGGCAGTGTAAGTATCAAATTTCTAATTCAGCTGAATTCTGGCAGATGGAAAGTCCCTGTCCTTTGGGTTTTAATTAAATCTGAGGGGAAAAATATCCACAGTCACCTGGTGGCATGCTTATTAAAGCTTGATGAATCTGGAGCTATTTGCAGTGTCAATTAGACAGAAGAAATCTGAGAAAATATTGTTGTGATAAGGGCTGCTTTGTTTTTTATAAAAGCTTCCATAGCTAAGATCAGCTTCTGCCTGGGGGTCTTTCCTATAAACCTGATGGTATCTATTTGTACATTTATTTATTCAAGTTATACACCTAAAGGAAAAACACAGAACCTTTTACAAAACATTTTGCAGAAAATGATGTTTCTGAATGCTAAGTCTGGAAAAATCCCTAAACCCGCTTGCAATCTGATTATGTTTTGTTCTAGGTAACCACTACATACAGAGCTTGATCCTTCACTGCTTTGTATCCTGTACAGCTATTTATATGTGTACAAAATGAGTCATAGAACCATTAAGGATGGAAAAGACCTCCAAGGTCATCGAGTTCAATCTCTGACCTACCACCACCATGTCAACTAAAGCATAGCACAAAGTGCCACGTCCAGTTGTTTCTTAAACACTTCCAAGAATGGTGCCCCCACCACTTCCTTGGGCAGCCTGTTCCAATGCTTAATCACCCTTTCAGGGAAGGAATTCTTCCTCATGTCCAACCTGAACTGCCCTGGCATCGCTTGAGGCAGTTTCCTCTTGTCCTGTTGCTTGTTACATGGGGAAAGAGCCTAACCCCACCTTCCTACAAGAAAAGTCCTCCGTGGATTTAAAACAGTGCCAAAATAGAATATAAGTATCTGTTTTCACCAGTTCTGCACAAGTGCAGTTTACTGTAAAAGTACAAGACAGCAGGGAGTCAGACTCAGTCTGCCTTTATAATTGTGGTTGTTGATCACGTCCATTCACTTTTTACAAAACACAAACGAAAATGTCTCTGGTGCCAGGAAAAAGAAGTAAGCAATAAAATAGACAAGTTTCTGTTCCATTCTATTGAATGTGTTACTGCCCCATGAAGACTTTCATTCTCCTCCAGCTTCTTTTGACGCTTAGGATAATGCCCATGTCTCATTTACACACACAGTGATTTATTAACAAGTCATATTAACATGTTACATCTTGTGACTGTCCACACATATGGATGAGAGGTAGCTGTGTATAATATGCATGCATGCATAGATTCGCCTAGCCATTCTTTTCATTAAATTAAACATTATTTTCTTATAATAAATATGTGATTTTTCTCCTGGAAGCTGTTGAGAAATTAATCAGTCAGATCATACAGTAAGTTGATAAGATAGTTATACTTTTCTGGATAATTTAAGATATCACTTAAATGTACTGACTGTAAATTATTGTGCTTCTTTAACACCTGATACCAGTCCTTAATGAAATTTTTAAAATAAGCTTTTTAATTTGCATCACTGATAATTAGGTACTCTTCTTTTCAGGGAAATGATCAGCAATCTAAATCTACCATTGGATCCAGTGACCAGGGAGAAAACAGTTCCTCACCTCAGCTTCCCAAAAGGAAAGACAAAAAAAGCCAGAATCCAGAGAATTCTGTGTCCAGACGACACTTTTCTAACCGCTCTACAAAAGTAAAACAGGCAGTAAAAGCTTCCATGGGAGTCCTTCAAGATAATGGTCAGTACTGAGATAAACACTGTTGTAGCATAGTGGCTTTTGGTCTTCAGTTAAACCAGTGAAAGAGTAGAATAACACGCTTGAATAGTTCTTGAATTGTCCATTTACTCTGTCTAACTGGAATTGCCAAAGTTCTTCCTGCTTAGGAAACGCACCTGTTCGTAGCCACTATATTCCTGGCTTCATCTGCAGAGCACAAAAGGCAGTGTATGATTTTTAGTATACCTTGGAAGCTAAGCTAATATGGTTCTATCCTTATGCTTTTGGTAAAGGAAAATAAAAAATATATTTTGATGGTTTTACCACTGTTCTGCCCTGCAAAAAGGTGAGGAGAAGGAGCTGGCATTCTCAAAGGACCCCTTGCTGTCCCTGAGGATCCCTGGTTACCTGCCTGGCTCTGTGTAACAAAATGACTAGACCCTGGGGGAAGAACACAGACAGAAACTCCAGCTAGCTGCTGAGACTAATCACACAGCAGAGGTGCTGGAGGCCCTTCCAGAATTTGCCCCACTTTGTGCTGTGATGGCAGTGGCAGCAATTTTCAAGTTCAGTCATAAACATCCTCTTTGAGAAATGGTGTCTCTTATAGTGTGATATTTCCCTTCCCCCCATTTTTTAAGAGCTAGAATATATCTATATAGCCATATTTGATAGATAGACATATCAAGGGAAGTATTTTTCTCTGTATTTAATGCTGTTGCTGCTCCACCTGCTGACAGAATTGGTTGGAAAGCCACTAAGTTTACTGAAGAAGTGACTACTTGCTTCTCACTTCAGCTTTCCCGTGCTTTGTGAGTCTTGTGTAACAAGGAGAAGCTGTTCAAGGCAACAGATTCTCTAGTTTGAGCTCAAGTGAATGCTCAGAGAAGCTCTTGGTTCTTTCTGTGATCCTCTATTTTCCTCCGTATATAAAGACTTGTTAGTAAAAGCGGGAGCGGGCAGCTGTAGCCAGGTGCGGTTCAATCTCTTCTCCCAGGTAACAAGTAACAGGACGAAAGGAAATGACCTCAAGTTGCACTAGGGGAGGCATAGATTGGATATTAGGAAAAACTTCTTCACGGAAAGGGTTGTAAAACATTGGAACAGGCTGTCCAGGGAGGCGGTGGAGTTGCCATCACTGGAAATATTCAAGAAAGTAGGATATGGCACTTGGGGACAAGGTTTAATGGTGAACACGGTGGTGGTACTGGGTTGGTAGTTAGACTTGATTATCTTAAAGGTCGTTTTCAACCTTAACTATTCTATGATTCTAACTCTTAAGAAATTAAAGTCTTTTCATTCCCTTCTGACCCTGTGTGGGATCTCCACTGTGGGCAGAACTTTGGTAGCTTGTAATGGAGTAGCTAAAAGAAAAGGTACTACACTGACCCTGAATGGCCACCTCCTACAAAGTTGTTGCCTTTTGTGCATTCTGTTCTGGTCACAGCTCAAGATGGACTGACCTGAAGCACAGGCCAGGCAGGCTGTAGGAGCTGTGAGCCGTGCTGCAATGTGAGCATCCTCTTGCCCAGCCAACCCTCGTTGGCAAAGACTGCCCTTGACAAAAAGCCAGGGTTATACCTCCAGAAGTCAGCATTATACCATGGTCCTTATCATTTATCTATCTCATATAATACAGAGGGTAATCTTTTATCCCATCCAGATTCATGAGGTGTAAAGCAGTGTTTCAACAAACCATCAGCATGTTCCACCATCCTGTTTACTTGGGGATAATAAGGTATCTGAAAAATTCATTTGATACCCTCCTTTCTGGCCCAGTGCTGTACCATCACGCTGGTCAAGGTGATCCATTGTCACTTTGTGTGTAATCTGGAACAGGAAGACTGGAAAACCAGTTATAGAGCCCTGAAATTTTTCTAGCAGCTGGAGGATTGGGGAGTTTTAATGTCAACTCTAATTTTTTTCTTCCCCAAGGTTTTTGCCTTTCCTTGGATCCTTTTAATTGTTGTTTTACCTGGTCATTTTGATACCATAAAGACAATTTTTCTTTCCTTTATTTACTACGTAACATGCTTAATTTATTTCATAATTTGATCTCTTTATTGCCATGCAGCCTTTAAGCATAACCTGCACAACTGTAGTGTGCTTAGTATTAAAATAATGGAAGTGTGTTGATAACTCAACAGAGCGAAGATTATTGGGATTTTTTTACATTTTAAGCATTTTTAAGTATTCATTACAAGTTAATGTGAATGCTGTGCTACAATTGTGGAACAAAAACACTTAATTTAGTTAAAAGGGAAGAAAGCCAACGGGAAAGAAAGCAAACAGGGAAACTGGAAAAATCATGTTAAAAACTAAAGAGCTGTTGTTTCATTTTTAACAAAAAAGCTTCATCAAAATTAATGTTTAAAGATACTGACCTATGGGTTTCAGAATACAAATAGGTGGGGATGGCTTCCTCTGGCAGCCAGACATGCTGTGTGCATACCTGTACTTATCCTGTGCCTGTATGCTTTGTTTACATGTCTGCTGAGGACCCATCATGCTTCCCTTTGGGTTTGGAAGGAGCTTATGCTGCTGGGACAATATGCTGGGATCCAAAGGACAGGCAAAGGGTACACTCCCTCTTCTGGGGGCACTGCTTCACCTGTTGTTTTCAGTACTTCTTCACTCACTGAAGATCTGCATTAACATCCAGACCAACTTGAAGGGGCAGAATACAGGCTGTGAAAGCTCTTCCCCTTCTCCTAATGTGTGTGCTTTTTAGTGGTCTGAAAAGTCTCCCTGTCAGCAGAGAATCTCCCTTACTCTGTCCTGGTTTGTCACCTTGTCTGTGGGTGAGAGGGACCCCCACAGTGGTTGTGTGACTAGTGGGGCTGCTGATGAAAATACCTTCAAAGCTGGTAATCAGGTTGGTTTATCCTCTCAGCTGACAGTGAGATTAGAAATCTAGTTTAGACTGAGTACTGAAGTATTGGATGTATGAAGTAGGTATGTAATTGCTGCCTTGCTGCCTTGAATTATGACATTTTAGAGTGAGGAGTCTTATTCTGAAATGGAGCTTTACTTTTGATGGAGAACTAGAAGCCAGCTCCAGGAGCACAGTGATAGTGGTGTACTGTTTTGATCAGTACAGCTTCATTGTCTGTTCTGAAGGCTCATTGCAGTTCCTCAATTGGCTTTGCCGTTTTATTCCAAAACACTCCTTCAAATTCAGAGGCTTTGGATTGAATAAAGGAAGTGTTTATCACCAACTTAGGAATTTTATTTAATTTTAATTATTATTTTATTTAATTTTTTCTTGATGGACAGTTAAAAAGACTTTCGGCATTTTAGTTGGCTGCACTTGGCTGTCACTGATAAGGGATTAATTAATTTTAATCTGAAACCAATAAACTACAGAGTGAGTTTACATATGCATATTTTGGGGTGTATGAAAATAGGTAAAAAGGAAATATTCATACTAGAGAATGTATCCTGTATTATTTGCTGTCCTTTTCCCTTCCAATTTAGTATTGTGTGGAATCTTCTCTTGAGTGCTAGACTGTTTGAAAGTGATTGTTTCCTGGGTCTTAACATCTGAAGAATTATGCACATAGTTTATTTAAGGCTTAACCTAATCTTCTAACTGAGTTTAGTTGGGCTAGCTGTGTATTTACTTTGAATTTATTTTTTTAATACGCTGAGAATTTCACCAGTATGCCATTTATATTACAACTGATCCATGTCATAATCCTCTTAAATCAAGATGATTAAAGAATTTCTTAGAGTTGAAAGCGCTTTGTGGAAGATTTAAATTCACCACTTCTTAGGGCAAATCCAGCAGATTGTGAGCTGATGCTTTGGTGCTTGTAACCTATAAGGCACACTATTAATGTTATGATTGGGCTCTCACTGCACTCGTAGAAGCCTTAATAACATTGAATATATTGTATATTGCAACAGTAATTGCAACTGGAAATGTGAGGTGTAGAGCTTAGAACAGTGCATCTGGTTCAGCAGAATTTGGGATTATGAAAGTAACACCAAAGGTACATTTAATTATCAGCAGCTTGGTTTGAGGTTTTTAAAAAAAAGGCAGCAACCCACCAAACAACCCCAACCTATTTATTTTGTGGTTTATACCACATCCTGTAAAGAGTATGTGTAGGAAGTTGATCAGGAAAGCAGCAAATTCAGACGTGTAGCAGAAAATTCTTGGAGGGAAGTACCCTTATTTAAAGCTTATTCCATTCAAAGGCAGTAGTTTAATTGTGGTCCCATGGCTTGCGAAATAACTTCCTATATAAACTATAAAACAAGTTCTAAAGTTAATAGACTCGGAAGTTTGAGTTTTTGCTGTGATTTGGAAAAGTCATAGAGATGGGCTGAGCCACTCCACAGTTTTTCAGATTTTTGAGTATTATGAGGTCTTAGAAGTTAGCACTTATTTCAATTTCCTGGTTTTTTTACTGGCTAAAAAGAGGAAGAAAAAGGCCAACTCTTATTTATAGGGAATGCTGCAAAGAACCCCAGGTGTTGCTGTCCTGCTCTGAATTGGTTTCAGTAAAATTATGGACTTGCCAAAGAGTATGAACTTGGGCTGCCAAATATCCGCTCTGCATTATGAGCTAAAGCTGTTGTCCATGTTTTCCTGCTGACAACTTTTAAGATTAAAAACCTATCTGTCATTAAAGCATAGACCATATCACTTCTGTGTTGTAAAAGCAGATAAACAGATTGCTGAAGAAAGAGAGAGCTTCTCATTTGCAGAGATTTTACAAGACCTGTTGGCTTATTCCTTGCATAGTAAGAGACAAATCTAAGCAAGAAATGAGAACCTTTTTTGCTCTAGGTGTGTATTGTTACAGTGCTGAATCATGGTAGCTGGAGTGTTCTAAGGCCAGTGGGGAACTAAGATGATGATAAACCTTGGCCTTGAGGCCACTTTTACTTTCTTCAAACACACAATGAGTTTCTTTGGGTTTGCTTTTAGGGAAGTGAATACTTTGCAGAATGTTAAATGGTGATGGGGCGGGGGGAATGTATATATGTACTTAGCAGCAGGAAAGCATGTTGCTTGATTAACAGCAGGAGAGTGTAAAAGTGTAGTGATGCTCAGTTTGGAATGATGGGACCAGGGCAGACGTTTCAGGGCTTTTGCATTTGTTTTGTGACAGTTTAGCGCCTAGCACACAGCTGTACTCAAGAGAAGGCTGAGTTATGGAACAGGCGTGGAATTAAAAAAGATGTGGCTGAATGAGAACTACTTTCTTAATTTCAAAATGCACATAGTCTTAATGATATGTTAATTTAAATCAATTAATAAATTGGATGCTTAGAAACGTGGAGAGTAAATGAGATGAAGGACCAAAATAGGGAGAGGGAAGAAAAAGCCCTTGTATTACAACCTCAGTCCTTTATTTTTGTAGCTGTTGATGTGTAACAATGACTGAGCTATTGTGGCTTTTCCTGTGCTCCAGCATTACCATATTTCCTATCAGTAAAGGAGAGTGCTGCATACAAGGACAACCTCTAGAGGTCATCCGATGTCAGCATTCTATAATGGCATCAAATTGTATTAGAAATTCAAAATTTTCTAAAGAGAGGAAGCAATTGCTTAAAAGCTTGAGGCTGTAATAGTATCAAGTGAAATAAAATATGTATGGTTTAATATTCTCAACAGTTTCATCTGTATATTGCTACCAGAGTCTTTTCAATTCCATTGCTTTTTGATGACAGGAGTCACAGCCATGAACACACATGTAAACCTATCACAAAGGCCGTGGCTTTTTGTTGGAAATGGGCCTTGTAAAACAATCATACTTTTACATTAAATAAACCCCAAAACAACCACACATAAAACCAGAAAATAAAATTATGTTGTACACAGGCATAAACAGATGTCCTCCCTATTCATCATAGCAAACTATTCAATTTTATGAGCCACTTTTTCCTTTTTTACATTTTGATTTTAATTTTATTTACTATATTTATGAGGCAGCCTCTGCTGTAAGTCACTTTAATTTTTTTTATAGTCACATTAACTTCCTTCCTTACATACAGGGCTTGCAGTTAGTAAATGCCTCAGATTTCCACAAAATATTCAGGGCAGACTATTATTATAATGACTTTTAAAATTTCTACTGCTAAACTTCAATCAGTTTAAAATTTGAAATGCATTAATATCTCTATAATTTTTTCATTTTCACTGCAATAAATGTTTTACAGATAATGTTGTTTTGGAAAGGAGCTTATATAAAAGCTCTTTATTCCCGTGCTCAATTATTTTAAAAATACAGATTTCTTATGAGTTAGTTTAATATATGACTTAATTAGTATTTAATAAAGTCATATAACCTTATTTATCAAAGTGTAGAAAAAGAATTCCAGCTGAAATACTGAATGGCATCAAACAGAAAATGATCTTTGCATTTTAGCCAGGACTTGCTTGGTTATACATGCACCAACTTGTGGTTTCTTTTTCTACATACTGAACTGAATGCACAATACACTGAACACTTCTGGGTTGAGACAACTAGTAAAACATGACCAGTGAAATGTTGCTAGACGGAATCTTTTGGGCATTTATAAATTTGCTCTTGCTGGTTACTAATCTGTTCTGTACCTATCAGGAGATAAAGACATATAAAAGATCTAGAAAATATCTAGAAAACTCTCCTGAGTGGGCAGCGGAATCCTTTCACACAAGTGAATTCTCAGGGGCTGCAAAGCCAGCCAGAGCTGGCATGGGTAAGGGCCAGGAGCCAGGACAGAGTAGGTAACTCTCAAAATGAAGATCTTTGACTTCTAAGAGCCACTGTGCAAGTCATTAAGCAGTCTTAACATTGTCGTAAATTGAACTGGTTTTATTTATCCATTTGCAACAAAGTCACAGAGCTGAAAAGCTCTGCGGGGATACAGAACCACCTTCTATCTTTGGTGAAAGCAGCTGAGTACCGAACTGCTTACTTTATGAGATAGACCTTGGCCAAGTACAAAATCAGAAACCTCACCTGCTGCTTACTTGTCATCATCCTTTTCAGGGTTCTGATCCAAACCTGACCACACTGCCTTTCTCTTACCCATAGCCTCTGGACCCTATTGTCGAAGACTAAATGTTCTGGTAACATCCTTCTCGTGTAATTTCACTGCCTTTTTCGGCTGAAATTTTCTCTTGTTCTTACTATTTGTGTGGCTCCATTGCTCCTAGCTATAGAGGTTGGTCATAAAGTAGGTGCCAGTGTTTCAACAACTGTATCATTTGAATTTACCTGGGGCAGGTTGAGTTGGTCCATGGCTTTTTTGAGGCAGTAATTACCTCTCTGTGCTAGGGTGCCGAGATTATTACCCCAGGCAAGTGCAGTTCTTTTTGGCTAGCTCTTTTTTTCTCAAAAGTCCTGTGCCAGTGCCAGAAAACACGAATGAAGTCTGCAAGGTCAGGTTTCAACGTTGTTTAGTCTTTCTTATCTCGCTGCCATTGTCAGCTCTCACAAGCTTCCCGCAGGAGAACTGACCACACCAAAACCTCTGCAAAACTCCACCCAGGCCAGGAGGTCTCGCATCTTTTCTACCTGCTCTCTGACCCAATCTTCTTCCACAACGTATTATTATTTACAACTCTATACCAATTAATTTTTACCTATACTAACTATGTCATTTCTTCCTCGATTTCATTCTACCAATTATTTTGTGCCATCATCACAGCAGAAGAGGGAGGAGAAAGAAGGAACAAGGAGAAAGGGACCACGCCCTGTGCCCTCCATCTTGTCTCCTCAGTCCCCATTCTAAAAACCTAAATTCTATATTTTCACCCTGTGATAAAATAAACTACTATTTATTTCACACTCTTGTGGCTTGTAGTTCTTTTTGCAGTGTTGGTAATTTCTCCCATGGACGGCGGTCGAAGACAGTGTCGTCTTGGGCTCTCTGCCAGGGTCCTAGACCCCCCTGGTGGGGTCCCAGGCCCCCCAGGCAGCCAGAGGAATGCTCTGGACTCCAACAGTAGGGCTGTTACCAGGCTGCAAATGTTCCCTTTCCTGGTAATCCTGACAAAGCTTTGGGGAATTCAGAGCTTTAAGCCATCTGGCTCCTCCTGAGATTTCATCAGTCTTTCTCTCTGTGGGGTTATGGAGCTGGAGAAGAGGTGTGATAGAGCACAACTCTTGAAGAAACTCCTTAGGAAAGCACTTATGGTTGTAGCTTTCATTCATCCCTTCAGCCTGAAACAAAAAAATTCTCTAAGAATTCTTTCCACTCTCCAGAGTCATAATAAGTATTGTTTGTTGGAGGAATAAATATGAACAAGAAATCAGTAAAAATACTTACCTGAGCATTTTTTCATTGCTGTTTTTTTGCTGCACTTCTGTATGTGTGGTAACATCAGAACATAGACTTTCAATTGCTGATAGATAGTAGTATAACAGTATTCCTCTTTGCAGGCTTTCCTGAAGGAGGAGTCCTTTAGGAAGCTTAAATTGGCTTGGGTACCTGCTTACTTGCGTTTTTTCCCCCTCTCATTCTTTTAAGCTTCCACTCTTCCACTCCCTAAAAGCCAATCTTCTGCCTTCCAGTCAGTGTGTTGGACCCCATTGCTTCCCTTTTTTTCACCAGTATTTCCTCATATTTCTATTTGCTCTTATACAGTTCCTCACACCACACATTTCTTCTAACATCACTGTACCCTTATCATCTCCCTCAGTGTTTATATCCTCCAGCCTCTGCATATTCTCTCTCTCCAGCTGGCTGCTCCTTTCGAATGATCTGTTCTTGACCCTTCTGCAGGTTCTTCTTCCCCCTTTTTACCTAAATTGCTGAACATGACCCTGCTTTAAAATTATCAGGAATAATAGGAGCTGTTTGTTTAGGTTACCTAACCTCTCTCTGTTAAGGATGTAAGAAATAGTGCTGATTTTTGGCTCAAGGTCATCTATTGTCATGCAGTGACTGGCAAAACTTGATAAACTCCAATATCTTCTTTTTTTCTGGACACTATGGAAAAATATCCTTACAGAAGATGAAGAAACTTTCAGTAATGTTTTGCTTGTCCTCTTGATAGAAGCTACCCTCGCAGTGGCACAAAGAACAGAGATCCTAACTGAAATAAATCCTCTGTTTATACTTATCAGCAAAGCTGCAGGCTTAGACACCTTCTTTTCTTACCCCCTTTTAGAGCTCTTCTGTCCCAGTGTTGCCATGGCCCTGTCTGTGGTCAGTTTTCAGGTATCTTGAGGTGTTGCCTTTCCCTGGGCTTAGAATTAAAAGCCAAACACGGTTAGAGGGGAAAAAAGATTTTTATGTCGGTATTTATTTAAGGATCCTCAGGTGCACCACATCCAGGTAAAATGCACCGAAATGCACTCCAGAATGCACACCAAAAATGCACACACACAATGATTCATGTATACAGTTATAGACCTTGCACATTCTATTACAGATTCCCTAGTGAGAGGCTCAAGAGAAGCCCCTGTCCTGAGGAACCTTCCCCCTGGATGGTCTTATCTTGGTTTAAAGAATGTGTTCTGGAGAGGACCTTGGTGTCTGTGGCTCTCTGACCCCCAACTGTGAGGCTTCCAAGATGTTTTGTCTCTTGGCTTAGAGAACTTTGGGTCTAAGCTCGTTATCAGACTTGGGGAATTATGAGTATGTAGGCTAAAAGCACTACGGATACATAAAGTTTCATAAAAGGGTATATGAAAAGGTATATAAGAGGGGTATATGAAAAAGCAAAAAATCATCGTGGCATCAGAGGCACAAGAAAGTCAGAGTTGGCTCATAAAAGAAGAGCATGTTTAATCTACAATTTTGTATGAACTGTTTGGAGTAGTCATAAATGTTCCATTTAATGGAAGTGCTGGGAATTTTCATCAAGGTACACCACATATTTCTGCTTCAGCAGAGATTGCAATATAAGCCCATAACAATACAGGATGAAGACTTGCAAAAATGTTTCTTCATGTAATGTTTCATGTAATTTATGGCATTTTCTAAAGTGCCTTCTTCTTTTTCCTCCCTTAGAGACATGTGAAGAAACTGACTAATGATTCAGACACAGAGATGTAAAATATTGCATCAATAAGATTTTTTCATACTTTTTTTTTCTTAAACCAAAAAGCATTTCTGAAGTGTTATCTATAAAATATGAGGCAAAGTTACCCAACTGAAAAACATTTCCTTGGAATTAACTCAGAGCACTGGTAATTGTGATTAATGCGGCCTGCACTCCTGTTGACAAGATCTTGACACAGAATCACACAAACAAGTAATGTGTTGGCCTTTCGCTCAGCTTCCCTCATCCAGATATTTGTAACTTGACACGCAGAAAGTGTAAATACTTCTGGCTGTAGAGTAGCGATGCTAATAATGTTAACATTTTAAGCTATTTTCATAATGCTCCATTTATTAAAATTAATTTTATGTAAATTATTTTGCAATTATTGTATTTCCTTTCGCTTTTCGTAACAAAAGACAACAGTGTGTGTCCTAATGTAAGACTAATTGCATTCCTTGACATTTATTTTAGAATTTTTTGTTTGTTCAAGTATTACAATTTCCCCATTTTTCAGTTAGTGTTTTTTTCTTCACCTGTTTTGGCACATTTCAGACCTAAGTGTTTTAATTCTTTCCCTGACTCTACACATGTTTTGGGCATATGTCTTCCATTCTCTTATGTTTGTGCAGAGGCAAATAATTTATTTCCCTTTTGTTGTAAATGTTCTATTTTCCTTAAATAATATTTTCAGTCTGTGGAAGAACAGGAATGCTGTTTTTCTTGAGAATGCTTTCTGTGCAAGACAATGAACAGCGGTATCCCTGAGAGATGCTGCAGTGTTGTGCAGAGTTCTTTTCAACTAATCTCTTTTTATTTATGACCAGCTTCCTGAGCAAACACCTGTTAGAAAGCGCTTGGAGGAAATTACATGGAGAGTTCAGATTTTGCTTATTGAAATGCTCCTGTTACTACCTTTTTGGGCACTCTCTTTTAAATGAGAAATATGATTTCTTACTGAAACTTCTACCCTCAGTCTTCTTCCCTCTTTCTTGTTCTCTCCTGGTTTCATGATTAAGTTTTTTGGAAATACTGTACGTCTGTCTCCTTGGGTTGTTCAGCATAGCCCTGAGGCTGACCTGCTCTTCTAAGAAGGGGTGCTTTAAAATTGAGAATCCTCAGCTCTTGAGTGGATTTGGCCTCCAGGGCCAACACATGTTCATCTCCCTTGTACTTCTTCTTTTGCCCTGCTGGAGTAAAACCTGATGAAAATTGCCTCTGCACCAAAATCCTTTTACCCCTAGAGGACAGACAGTCCCCATTTCAGTTGAAAGACTTGGGGACCTTGAAGGCAAAGGTGTTATTACAGAGTCTAAATGGAAGGATGGTGATATTAAATGCAGTTCTTTCAGACACTGAGTTGACTTTTTATAGTTCAGTGAGCCAAGGAATCTAGGGCAAGGTTATTTTCTCACATACTTGAGGGAAGGCCTTGAAATAGGAGAGTCTTCATCGTGGCTTTTAAGGAACACATTACATTTTCCTCTCAGAAATCTGTAACTCAAATGTCTGTGATGAGTGGCAACAATGATAATATCAGGTAAGAGAAACAGAACATTCTGTCCCTTAGAGAGCTCAGAAAAATGGGAAATGTGAAGTGCATTGATTATTTGAAAAGGTACAAGTAGCATCAGTTCAGATGCATTTTGTTGTTTTTCTCAACCACTCCATGTTTTTATTGCTGATTTTGTCAAAAAACCCAAACAAGTCTTGTCAAACAAGATATATACAGGTAAATTTGTAATAAGATATATGTAGGTAAATTATCCAAGATTAATCATACTGCCAGCAAGTATTGAATATCCTTAGTTGGTTTCGATGGAACATACATGCACATGCATTATATTTAATAAACCTCAAGAAAAAGGAAGTTAAAAAAGAAAATTATTATTTTCATGTGAAGTGTGAAGATGAGATCATGAAAAAGATGTGTGAGATGTTTAGGATAAGAATCCAGCCAATGATGCTAAGAGCTCCCTGGTATTTCCAACAGGGATACTTTCAGAGGACAAGTAGTGTAGATCCTTGGTAGGGTGGGGAGGCTCCAGCAGGACTGATGCCTGGGAAATCAAGCTGCTCCATCCATCAGGAAATCTCTCCCCTAAGATGCACCCAGCAGAACCACTTTGGAATTTCATTGTGATGTGCCATAGACACCCCCATTTCTGCCTCTTCATTTCAGACTGTGAGAACGGCCTTCATTTCTGGTCCTCTGGCTGTCAGGGAGCTTCTAGGCCATCTGGCACCTCCCCTCCAGTCAGCCATTTGCAGTGGTATGGTGCCTCAGAATTTGTTCCCAGGGCAAACTCTTCCCTTGGCTCTCATAGTGATGAGAAAGTAACTGGAAAACTTAACTTCCAGAGTAGTCAGTGCTGACTTTTTATGCAGATGGAGTCTGGATTTCTCTAGGTCTTGGGGTTTTATTAATTCTTTTTCCATCAAAATGGTTCTGTGCTATGCTAAGCTGTTTATTTAACAGTGTCCAGCCATGTAGATCAATTTGCATGGTCAGTTGCTATTACCAAGTTCAGATCCTTTTATGAGGAACTAAGAGGCAGTCAGAAACAGTGGAAATATTTTTTCCTCTTTCTTACTGCATTTACATATTATGTTGGATATGGACACATCTTCATCTTTCTTAGATGAATGGAGAGAGATGATTTGGAGTAACCTGTGCTTTTAGTTTCTGGGCTGTTTTTGGTTCAGGGGAATATAGAGGGGATTATGTATCACTTGTAAATTGTTTTCTATATGTACCTATCTTCACTTTCCTAATTAGCTGACACCAAAAGACCTGTGTTGGAAACTTCAAAGACCCCTAGTTAATACTTACACTTAGGGGAAAGAAATTACTTAAATGAAATGGTGTAAAACCTTTGCCAAATTGAATACCATTAATGCTTGTTGGCCAGGAGCACGTGCTTTTTTAATGCGGATGTGGAGTTTCAGCCATAATTCTTCTTGCATGTGCCCAGAGTTGAGAAGTAGAACTAATCCAACTGTTTCCTGTAATCTTTTAACTCTGACTTGGTTCAGCATGTTTGTTTTTGATTCAGAGACTGAAATTTTTGATAGGTGTATGTTATAACACTAATTACTAAAGGATACTATAATTGACCATAGAAACAGAAGTATTATGTTGTTGTCATAACGTATGAAGTTCAGATTCACTCTGGACCTTTGCCCGAAGTGAAGAAACTTCAGATCCAGGACTTCGTCCAGTTCCCTTTCCCTTTGCCTTTTCTCCCTCCTTCCCCAAGTGGTGTAGTTGTTGTACAAGTATTTGTTGTTAAAAGGAAAGAAAACCAAATTGACAATAGTGGGAGACTGAAGACTTCCTTGAAAGAACTGTATGGGTAATGATGGGTGAGCTCAGAAAGCTGTTCTCAGAAGCGAAATTGAATGTGCAGTTCAGTAGTTGAGCCACACTGTGTCACCATTGGACTTCACTTCCTTCCACTCTCTCTTTCCCATTTTAGGTGAAGATATTTACAAAGCCAGAGAAGAGGGGTCTGAAATGTGGGGGGCAGTTGAAGTACAAGAAGATGAAGATACTCTTGTGGAAGTTCCACTGGACCAGGTAGTGATTGAGCTTTAAATAAATGGCTTTTTTTTTT
>VYXC01005506.1:225356-276598 GCA_013397175.1 Platysteira castanea
TTTTTTTTTTTTTTTAGGTTTACAGATAGTGTGTTGTTTTTCTTTCCTTAATTTCTTTCAAGTGTACAACATAATTCTGTGGGGATGACTGTAAGCTTAACGGTACTGCTTCTTTTATGGCAGCTTTAGCAAATCTTCCTTTCTGTGTTAGCATGTCAAATGTCAGTTACCTTTTCATCAGCTTCAGCACTGCTCTGAGAGGCCTTATAAGAGCCTTAGAGAATCAGGACTCCCTACTGTTACATCCTACCAAATAGGTTCACCTGAATTGCAGTCTCTTTATACTGATAGAGCAGTATTCCTCCAGTCCTGGACCACAACACATGCCGATGTATCTGATTTTTCTTAAAGCTGGCAGCACTTTGTTCTGTTGGAGCAGCATGGTGCTTCATTGGCCAATTTTTTAATCCTAAGATTTATGTGCAATAAATAGGTCTTGATAACTAAATATAAGATTATATCTCCCTTGTTGTACTTTGATTTGTACTCCTGTGGACTGAAATAACACAGGGAATAGGTAAATTGAAAGAAGAGTAAAACTGCTTAAACTATTTGCTGAAAAAGTATGTGGGTTTTTTCTGCTAATGAATTGCTCACAAGACAGTCCTCTTTTTCATCTTATGTGTTTGTAGGAATTTGCCAACTTGTTCAACTTTGTTTCCAGTCCACAAGCTGTTGCATTGTGCTTTTGGTGTCTATTGATGATGGCTTGGGGCCAATCACCTTGGCCACAAAATAATATTTCTGATCCATACTTTGATGTAAGGAGTCACAGTTTATCCAAAAGGTTTCTCAGACTAAAAATCATCCCAGTAACATCAGGAATTCTTGGGCATTTTTATGACTTACTGGTGGTCAGCAGTGCTGAGGAATGGTTGTTAATGTGAGACTGTAAACAAATGGGAGGAGCTAATAGTGTGTAACTACACTTCAATTACCCAGGGCAACCCAACGGAGCATAAACAATCCTGGAGATTTCTGAAGTGTGTTGGAGATGGGCTTTTGATGTAGGTAGTGTTAGACATGGTTAGGTGAGGCATTCTTCCGGATTTGCTTCTCAAGAATAAAGAGAAACTTGCTGGGAATGTGATAGTGGCAGCCTTAGTTGCACTGGCCATGAGATAGTAAGAGTTTAAGCCCCTGAAGAAAGTGGGTATGGAAAATAACAAAATAAAAATCCTAAAAGTTAGAAGAGTTGCCTTTGGCTTGGTTGGGAAACTGGCAGCACGATCCTGCCCTGGAGTGTGGAGGAATTGAGGAGATCTGGTTGATTTCCAAGAGAATATTCCTCAAACCACAAGACCTATCCCCACTGTGCAAGGAAACAACCAGGCATAGCAGGAGGCCAGTTTGAACAGAGGACTCCTGACCTCACACTAAAAGAGACAGAAGAAGGGATAGACTCTTAAAGAGTAGTATGGAGACATTGCCTGGATATGCAGAAATGGAATTGAGAGAGCTAAAGCTTGTTGAGAAATGGGACTGGTGCATGTGATTGCAGTAAACCAGTAAACATGGATTTACTGTGGACAGATCATACTTTACCAATCTCATTGCCTCAGTGGTGAAATAACTGGCTCTATGGAGGAAGGGAGGGCAGTTATTGTTCTTTATCTTGCCTTCAATATAGATTTCTGTATTTGTAGGAGAATTTGCAAGGAGGATGATAGATATGGGGAGGAAGGTATCCTTGATGAGGGTGGGGACCGGATTTGTGGGCTGAAAGGGAGGTAAAAAACTGGCCAGTTTGGTGAGATTTGAAAGGTCACCTGGCTGAGATTTAACTGGCACCTATTTACAGATGGTGGTCCTCAGGGTTTGATACTGGATCTGAGACATTATAATATGTTCATGGGTAATGTGGATGATGGCATGGGACACAACCGTATTCAGGCCCAGCTGTCATTATCAGGTGATATGCAGGGCTTTCAGAGCAATCTAAACAGCTTGAAGGAATAGGATGACTTGAGCCTCATGAAGTTCAACAAGAAAGAGAGGTACAAAGTAGGGCACCTGTAATGCAGTAACTGTCTCAGTACAGTCTTGACACAGGTGGGCTAGAAAGGAGCTGCAGAAAGGGCCATGCAGCTCCTGTGGCTGGCAAGTTGAGTCAGCAGTGCTGCCTGTGGACTGTGCAGGCTGGGCCAGTAAAAGCACAGCCAGCACACCAAGGTCACTGATTATCTTTCTTGACTCAGCATCTCTGAGGCTGCATCTGGAGTATTTGTCCAGCTTTGAGTCCTTCCCAGCAGAAGAGAGAGATTTACAAACAGGAGAAAGTTCAGCACAGCAACAAACTAAAACATTTAGGGGCTAGAGCTTATGACACTATTTAACTGCTTACTAAATAGTGTTTACTATTTAGTTGGCTGATTTTTTTCAATGTACTTGTATTGTGTACAAGAATACTAGACATATATACCTTTTGCTTTTGTTCTGCTTTAAAAAAAAAAACCTGAGGGGAAATAGATGTTTTATGAACTTATTAGCCATTTTGAAGAATGGCAACATACCATCTGAAAAAAATATGGATTTTTTCTTAGGCTCTTGTTGCTAAGAAAGATCATTCTCATTATATATTCACTTTAATGGGAAGGAATGTTGCTCAGCTATTTTGTAGACATTGTTCTTGAAGACACTTGAATCGGGTAATAGAGGCAACAAGAACATGACTGCCTTGGTCCCTGATAAAAGGAATTCTACAGCTGTGTCTTTTCACAGAATATACCTGCCCCAGCCTCAGTCTTATATGCTGAACACCATTGGGCTCCTCAGCCCTATTAATTGTGGTTGTCCTGGTGAGGTGTCGTGATAATTAGGATGTGTTGCACTATACTGATAGCACTGACACTGGGGAAGAACATGCCGGCTGTTGTCTTAATCTTTGTTTCTTATGACATCCTGAAGCGCATCCTGCTCTGGTCTTGACAGTGTAATAATCAAACTCAGAAATGATTAGCCTGTTTATTGGCCTCTGAAGGTGTGTAAAGAATTCCTCTGGGTAGTGTAGAACATTTGGCTGTGTAAATTGGGTTGTCAGGCCTTAGTTTTTAGGCTGATTGCAATTCATATGAAATCCAACCCTAGAGACAGCTGCCGTACTTCTCCACAGAGGCAGTAGCTCTGTGTATCTCACCAGTTCGCCTCAGCCAGTGGATGGTGGCCATCCCTAAGGAGGGGAAAAACTCTACTACCACTTCTCTTTTTGGCAGTGGAGCTGTTCACACAGTTGCCAGTGAGCATCAGATGTGGTGGCAAGCTTGCAATGCTAGGAACCTGCTGGATACCTCTAAGCTCATGTATCAAGGTCCATTCATCATCTTCAGATGGAAATATTTTTCACTTGCTACCAACAGATTTTGCTATCTGGACAAGGAACTGGAAGCAGGTGTATTTGATGGGGAAAAAAATATTAAAAAAACAGTCATGTACACTATGAATAATCTGATTTTCAGTTTTCCATAAAAGCCAAACAAAATTTATTGCAGCACAAGCCATGGTTTATATATAATGTTAAAACTTCATGTATAGTTTCCTTGGTAATCTGGCAGGAAGCCATGTCCTTCTGAGTAGCATGGAGTACTTTTTATTCCCAGTTAACTAAGGTCACTCAAACCTTAGAAGCATTTAGCATTTTACATGTTCAGGTTCTCATTAATGACCATTTAAAATTGTTTGAAATTCTGTGATATAAAGCTTTTTAACTTTTTTTTATCTGCAGTGCAGTTTCTATTATTGCTAGAAATACGGGAAAGGACAGCCAGCCAGGGCTTGACTATCTTGCACAATGCATAAATATTTACAGGCCAGCTTTCACTAGAATGCTGACACTTCTGATAGGCTATCATTTCCATCAGCCACATAAATGAGGTGGTGAAGATAGAGCTTCATATTCTTTTCTTTTTATGCACCTTCTCTGTCTTGCTGTTTGAAGTACACAGTTGAACAAATGCCAGATTAGCCATTAACCAAACCTAGTGTTACACTGGCTAGACTCTCACTTATGTCCTGCTCTGTAAAATGCTGTCTGCCAGCTGAAAACACATTAAAAGAACAGGGTTTGCTTTACTCCAGACTAGCTGACAGTTGTAATTGAACACCAAGGAAGAAAAAAATGAGTATTTTGCCTTAAACCAAACCAGACCTTTCTGTTCTATATTCTGTACCAAGACTTCAGCTCCCAAATACAAAATGATTAGTTTCTTCTTTTGACATGCAGGCTTACTCCAAGTTGGTTGTTTGCATCACTGTGTCAACATTCATGGAGACTGATGACAGACTATGAAATCAATTGTGCAAATAGCAAGGGAACAAGGTGGCTTTGTTGCAGTTCTTGACAGGGAGGCAGCAAAACGACAGTAGTTTCTTACTGGAGATGGTAATTAAGTGTGTTGCTTTGAATAATGCAAATATATTCAAAGTAACTCCAAGAGAAAAAATTCTAACTTCTAAAGCTTTCAGAAAAAAATTACTCTTTTTTCTTTCATTCTATATAAATTGTAAAATACAAAAGCAGCAGTTTGTAATGATAATACTAAAATAACACTGCAAGTTTCCACTGGTTTATCCATTTCCATAAGCATGATTGTTCTTCTCCCATGCTGAGCCCTTGGGAGGTGGAGTAAGCATGAGAATTATGAGATCCAAAGTTACCCAGTGCATGACCCCATAAGGAATTCAGGCATGGTGTTGTGCCAGCCTGCTTTGAGTGGGGTATATCATACTGGCTATTAAGATGTGACGTAGAAAGAGTCTGTATTTTGGTTTTGGTTTGTTCTTTGGGTTATTTTCCCCCTCCAGATTCATCATCCCCGTCTGCTTCTCTCCTTCTGTGTTTATTTGTAAAATTTGGATGATAAATTCATCTAACAGGCACTGGTTTGGGTTTTTTTTGTAGATGTTCACATCCTTGGTTCTTTCATTATCCATTTGCTTTCCATTTTTACAGACATATCCACTGATTAATGCAGTCCTCCACTCATTATTTCCCACTTCCTGGGCTGCGATGTGATGTGAGATTGTGTATTTCCCCTAGGTGAGCTGGAGTATATCATCAGTAGGAGAAAATTTGCACCTTTCATTTGCAGTTTTCATTATGGAGTATACATTTTGCTTTAGAGACCCAAGATTCACCTCAGTGAGCAGAATAAAATGTTTACCTTCCCCATTGCCAAAGGCAAAATGTTAAAGTTTATGTTGATTCAACATTAGAGCAGGCTGACTGCTTGAAGAGACATTCTTTGATTAAAGAGGCTACAACTTTTCATGAGGAAACATTTTGCACTACACCAGTAAGGATTTCAAAATGGCATTTGGGAAGAACACATGCAGAACTTCTTATGCTCAAATTTCGCTACAAATGATGCAGCTGTAATTTAAGCCTTATGAATTTTGAGTGCTGACAAGCCAGCAGATAATATTTTCCACTGCATGTTCTTCTTTCAGCTCCACTGATTTACACTTAATGTTGTTATTGTTTGTCTGTGTGAGATAGGGAAACTTACTCTGATTGGTTCCTTTCAGTTCAGAATGAGAAGGGAGATCTTTCCTCAGTTTCTGCATTGGGCGACTGATTTCTCAAGTAGCAATGCCTGATCTTGTCTTTGAGGCCTGTCTGGCCAGCAGTTGAAGGGCCTTCACTTCTTCTGAGTGAAGCCCGCAAACGCAAATCTCTTGTAAAACTAGTTTTGATACCACTTTGAAAGAAGTTTTCTCTGTGTAACCCTGTTTTCAAAAATTTCAGCAATCTTAGAGTAGGCAGTTTCTCAAATTGCTAACTTACAGGGCATTTTTAATTAATCATAGAAGAACCTGTTTCTGAAAAAATTTATTTCTGTATTTTTGCAGTCTCAGTAGGACATCTTTTTAAATGCTTAGCAATTTTCTCATTATCTACAGGGATGCTCAGCAGATCGTACTGTATTGTAGGAAGTGAAGTTTAGGCAATTTTAATGAACACATGCAAAACATTGTGGGGAAAAAATAAATATAAATGTCACTGAAGTAGATGTAAAAAAGTATTTTTGACTTACGTACATATTAGAAAGGTAAAGATCTGATCAGATCATAAAATCATTGAATGGTTTGCGTTGAAAAGGACCTTAAAAATCATCTCATTTCAACCCCTCCACCACAGGCAGGGACACCTTTCACTAGACCAAGTTGCTCAGAGAGTCATTATCCTGGTCTGGAACACTTCCAAGCATGGGGTATCCACAGCTTCTCTGGGCAACCTGCTCCAGTTTGTCAGCACCCTTGCAGTAAAGAACTTCCTCCTGATAGCCAATATAACCCTGCCTGCTGTCCCCCTGATGCTGTCACTACTTGCCCTGGTAAAAAAGCCCTCTCCAGGTCTCACGAAGGCCCCCTTTAGGCTCCGGAAGGTGCTATAAGATCTCTCTGCAGCCTTCTGTTCTCCAGACTGAACACCCCCAAGTCTCTGAGTCTGTCTTCATAGGAGAGGTCTATGTCCCTCTTGTGCTGGGGGTCCCAGAGAGCAGTGCTCAAAGATGTTGGCTTCTCTATTGTGGGTGTATTGTGATTAAGGAATTAAATTTGCTTCTACTTACTACACAATGAAACTGATGAAGGGAGTTTGAAAAGCTGTGTTTTCTACACTTCGAGTTCTTTAGTTTCCATTCATTCTAGTTAGACTTCTGGGTACTGTGATGTTATGAAAAATTAGACTTTGTGGATTCAGGTGCTGCATATGTTGTAAAAAAAACCCCAACATATAATGCACCTATCTCATAAAAAAGTTGGAATTTAAATGTGGGGACAAAGACTTTTTGCCTTCAGGATCAACAGTGCATTTTGTGCAAATGTGGGAACTATGTGGGAAGTGTAAGACAGTTGAACCTTAACTATTCATTTGCTTGTTTTTAAGAGCCTGGGTTTTGTAAATGGTGTGGAAGAGAAGAGGGCTGCTGTCACTTAGCAACACTTTCTGGTTCAGGAACAAAATGTTTCGCTGTTGGAATCTGTGCAGCGCTGCTACAAAACATTCCTGAGTAGGAGCAAGGGAGCTCTGTTCTGGAGAGGTTTGGTGCAAAGTCAAGTATTCCTGTTGCTGCATTTGTAAGATGTATTCATGCTGCTCTTCATGGCCATTAGGATTTTTGTTGTCTACCTCACTGTTTGTCTGCTGTGACCATTAGCCAAGTAAACATTTCCAAACGACTTCAATAAAGCAAAATTATGTTTTATATTAATGGTACAAAATAATTTCTGCCTTAAATGATTTGTGATACTGCACTTTTCACTATCAGTCATGTACAAACCTTCTGAGAGGTTTACATTAGCATCCCTAGAGGAAAAGAAGCCAAATGCTTCAATGTCTGAAGGCTTCCTGACTTACTGCTTTTGAGTGATGATGGCATTTGTTAATGTAGCTCTTAATGAATGATAGCGTAATGAGTGTAATTAGAATACATCTTTCTTTTTTCAACACTCTGTTTTTGCTGAGATTAAAAAAAACTGTCAACCAATCATACTTCTTGAATGCAAAATGAAATTGGCTCTGTTCCTCATCAACCTGTTAGTTAAGTCAGGAGGTTTCCAGAAGACGAGCTGGGCCCATGTTTCCAGCAAGAAGTTGAGAATTGCTTCAGTTTTGCCATGTGCCTTTGGTTGAATATGCTTTTCAATGTACATATACAAGTCTTTTGTCAGTGAGTCTTTTTATTGCTAGTTCATGACAAGCAAAGAATTGTTCTCAAGTTTATGAAGCTATAGCTTGAAAACTAGTTATTTTAACTAATGTGCTTTCAACCATGAAACTGCAAAAGCATCACCTTCACTTAAAAGATGCAGCCGGCAATACAAAAAAGGAAGGCTGCTTCCTATTTTCTTTCAACCATTCAAAAGGCAAAATTACAGACCTTATTATGATTAGTTCTGGCTATAGGAGGAATGGGGATAATCTAGCACAGTGACTGGAAAAGCTCCCTCTTCTAGACCTCACTTTATTGTGAAAATTACCTTAAGGAATAGGAATGCTTCTCCAGTCCAAGTTCAAGTTGTGCTGTTGTTTCTTGAGGTGTGTAGACAGGACTAAAGTAATGCAGGATCATTTATTCTGTAGTTCATTACAGTATCCATGTTTAGTTACACTGGGCTACAACTGGCTGGTGCTTCCAACATGAATTTTTGACATGCCTCTTGTTGTCTGTTATGATCCTTGGTATCTTTATGAATCTTTATGATAACTGTGTTACAAAGAGGCAATAGACCCCAGGCACTCAGGCCCAGAGATATATCCAGAACTGTTTCTCTGGATTTGAGATGCCCTGAGCTTTTACAGGAATTGCAAATGTGAGGGACCACTTCCTGTGAGCCAACACAATGGCCAAAGGCTGAACCCTTGACTTCTGAGCAACAAGAAGAGTGGCACAGTCCCACATCTGTCTTGGCTATCCATCCAATGCATTCCATACAGGAAGCTCTGACTGAGAATACTTTGGTTATTTAAAAGGTGAGTGATGAAAAGCTAAAAACTAAGATGGGAAATGTCACTGCTTTTTCATCAGTATACAAGGTCATTGCTGACTTGAGTCTGATAATTTCTGCAAGGCTAGGTAGGTCTCCATCAGCATACCTGTTTTGCTTTCAGTGTGCCCATCCTGATTTATTCTGACCGAGAGAGCACAGTTTGTGGTAACTTTGGTGCATATATAATGGGCAATTTGTACAGTCATAGGTGGAGGGATGGTTGGACTGCATCAAATTCAATGAAAATGTTCCCAATGACTCCAGGGGACTTTAAATTACACCCTGACCCACCAAGTACTTTAATGTAGGTTTTAGTTCACTATTTCAGATTCACTGCTATCACTGAAACTGTTCAAGAATGTAAAGTTAAGCATGTACAGCATTTACAGGCTTTGGACTATTAAGACCTCTGGTTTTCTCCCTTTTTTTGTTTTCCTCCCTGCATGTATGTATGCAGATAAACTTTCCCTAAATATGAAAAAGCCAAAATTTGCCAAATATACCTCTTTCTCAGTGAAGAAGGTGTACTTAAAATAGAGAATGCTAATTTATGCATAGCGAGGAGGTCAATAAGATCTCAGTAGAAAGTATCACACTTTTTTTAATGTAAAGAGCAATATACTGTTTGGTGGGTGATTTTGGCCTTCAGTTTCCTCCCTACAGCCCTGTCTTAGGTCTGCTGTTAATTCTGAAATGCACAGTCAATGGTCATATTCACATATTAAAGGCTACCTTTGACTCTGCATGCAAAGGGAACAATACTACATTTTAGATTACTTTATGAAAGGTCTTTTCCACTGGATCAGTGTTGATTTTTAACTTGTTTGAGATGTCCATTCTTATGTAGTGTAGCTTGAAAGGAGATTAAATGAAGAATGCATTTTGCCTTCCAATTTTTAGCTGAAAACATGGCTTTTTATTCTTGTCTGTAATAGTAATAACATTGTAGTAATATGCCCAGCTATCTTGAAATTTTCAGGTTCTATAAAAACATTATCTTTGCCCTGATGGGAGTTGTTTTATTCATCTTGTTTTCTACTTTTTCTTGCAATTTAGCTTGCTTGGTCAAGTTAAATTAGTTGGAAATTGAATATCATTTCATGCCAGTTCTATGCTCTGTGAGCTTTCAGTGAGTTTCTGGGTACAGTTCAATACTACTGTGTTTATCTTCTATGTTGCTCAGATTTAACTCTTAAAAAATTTGCATCCACACAGATAAGGTCAAGTGAGTCTAACTACCATAGCACTTTAGGAAGTCACTGTCCCTCAAATGTCCATTGTGCTTCCATGTCAAAGACTGTTTCTGCAGCAGTGAAACCAGTTAAACCATTGGGATACGTATGTTTACACCGCAGTGTAAAGCCTACACACTTTCTTCTGCAGTCCAGAATGAGCCACCATACTAAAGCTGTGCAGGCAAGAGCTTGTATTCTCTTCTGCTGGAAATTGTCATATCTTGGATAACTACAACAGTTAACTGAGAAAGTCTGTGTTGACTTTTCTTATCCTCTCTCCATTTAGTGTGTGTAATGTCATAGCAAGAAGGTGTCATTAAGTAAAACCAAACACATTTTTAGCTAGTGGTGTCTGGTGCATTTAATTTTCCCACCCTCCCCTGTTTCTGGTCAGAATCCTGAGCTGCTAATTTCCTTAGCGGATGGAAAGCAAATTAGTAGATAACATGCCTAAGACTAGAAGGTAGCTTCTGAGAATTTATGGATGCACAGATTCTTTGCTATCTTTATGTGCTGCAGGTTACCACGGTTGGATCAAGCTTGCTTTGGATGGTGCTTTCTTTGAAGGTTTCTGTAAAGATGTAGCTTGTTAAAGTTTTATTTTAGTGGTAATAAGGCCAGTTTGATGTTACTAGATGAAAGTGAGTCAGAAAGGCTTGAATAAAAAACACATAGAAATGACTGTACTGCAAAAATCACTTATGGAGCCATTATTTACCTGGTCATGTAACCATGTAGTGTTCCGAGTAATGTCTTATTCTGTGGATTATTATAACACGCTAACTTGTCCTTTTTGCAGCTCTGCCAGTGTGGCATTGTGAACTGGCATAATAAAGCTGCCTTATGTTGCTACTTAGATATCAAAGCAAAATCAAGATGTTTCATCAAGAGGCTTCAATAAATTCTTACTGAACTGGCTTTTATTAATATGTTGAAGGTGATGAGAGAATTCTTTTGAAATGTTAGGATTAGTGAGGAAAAGAAATTTTTAGAAGACAACTTACTTCTCCGTAGCAGATAGCTGCTTGCATAAAGGAGCTACTGAGGACAGTAAAATTCCAAACAGTTTTGATTAAGAGATAATCTATTGCTCTCAGCATGTTTGCCTTAGATTTAGAGTCTGATGAGGCTGGGTCGGAGGCAGACACCTTGTCGCTCCTGTGGGGTTTTTTCACTTTATTTTCATTCATACCTCAGCACAAGTAAGTAATCTTGGCAAGTAGGAGAATTGGTTGATTGAATAGTCAGGTGACTCTTCAAAGCTGAAACTGGAAGGCAAATGACAAAAACCAGACAGTTTGTGCATCCGTCTCCCAGGCTGTCATGAGATGATGCTGCCAGCAGCTTTATCCATAGCGAGTTTTTGATAACTCTTCTGATAACAAGGTGAGGCAAGATCTTCTTCCTTCTGGCTGCTGGTCCAATTCTGAGTAGGAAAAAATTGCTGCCAAATCTCCAGCAAATCCTAACCAAGCCACCCTACACAGGGATCTGTGGGAAGGGGAATGATGTCTTCAAAGTGACCAGTAGCAGGTCTGCCTCATCTCTCTAGCTACTTTTCGGTGTATACAAAGAAGACAAGACCGATGAGGGTGGCATGGCCTGGTCCACAGGTAAAATACTTATGGGACAACAGTTTGTGGGCTAGTAATATATGATATTTTATTGTGATAGGGCTTTATAAACAAGTATGTACTAAATGCTAGAAAGTCAGAGAACCTAGAATAGCTGAAACAGAGTAAACTGTTGCTATATCAATTAAATCTAGCTCATTCCAGTTGTTTTGAGTGTGGTCCAATGGATTAAACTCCATGAAATAAATTTAAATCTCACCAACGCATTTTTTTAAACGAAGAATAAAAGGGCATTATGGGGTGTAAGTACAGGAGCGTAATTTTCTGTTCATGTAGACAAACCTCAAATTAGCATACTTACTCCTCAATAATGATGTAATTGTGAATTTGATGTCTATTACATTTCAGAATTGCACGGAGCATTCTGATTAAAATGCCTCATAATGCTGATGCTTTTCCTTTCACCAGAGACCAGCAGAAACTGTAGATGAAGAAGAAAATGTAGAAGAGGAAAATGACAGGGGAGAGGAGGCATATAAAGGAGAGGAAGAATATCCAGAAGTGAATGGAGAGGAAAGTGGGGAAACTGTTAAAGAAAGAATTGAAGTGGAAGAAAACAAAAAGAAATTAAATGAAAGTTATGAAGATGAAGCAGGAGAAACACAGAATGTGGACCAAGCAGAGGAAGAGGAACTTACCCATTTAAATGGCAAGAACAATGAAGGAAATGGTGAGGGAATGGAGCATTTGAACTACCAAGGTGATCTTCAGCCTGAAGAAGAAATAGAAGAGGATTCTGGCAGTCAGAACCAGGTGAGTGTTTATTCTTTCAAACTGTTTTTCTTATGTTTCTGTACCTCATTCATCTCAGCCTTATGCTTCTCGTCTGGTCTCTAAGTAGTTAATTTCTGATAAAGTCCTGAGACCATTTATGAGAACTTCAGTTTGTGGAAAAGTTGTTTTCCGTCTGTATAGATCAGTTACATCAGTAATTACATTATATGCCCTCCAACTGAGAAAGCAGATGTTTCTCACTGTTTGATGAATCTGCATCTTCTGCTTTCCTTAGTATGCTGAATTTTGAAAAATGTAATGAAAAAATTCTTGCAGTTTCCAGAAAAGCAAAATCATATATTTCCACACTACTTTGTCTTTTAGGACAGAGCAGAAGGGTGTGTTCCTGACACCACAGTGCCTCATTATTTTGATAAATTGACTTTCACAGAAGTTGCATTTCATAAAGAGCTTTTGCCATTGCTTCATGGAAGTTTCATCTCTTTTCCTTAGAAATTGAAAAACACATTAAAAGAACAAGACCCTTCAAAGCCAAGTGGCTTTAGTCAGTTTAAAAGCAAATATCCTATTAATTTAGGATATATGATAACGTGGTGTTGGCTTAGATGGAGGGATGCAGTCCACATAAATAAGGAGGACTCCCTTGACTGTCAGATGATCTGACCAGCTAACAGAGTGTGGAAAACAAAGTGTTTTTTTTGATGGGGAGAATCCAGGTCTGGGAAGAGTGGGATTCATGAGTCTCAGAAGCAGAGCAAATTCCTGCACATTCCCTGCCTACAGGCTGCTGAGAAACAGTCTCTTCCTCTGCTTCCTGTGACATGGGGAATGGTTTCTTGCACTTTGCAACTGGGCTTTCTTCTGTTTCTGTATGACACACAAGAATATTTTTCAATTGAGAGAGCTGAGTAACATGAAATTTTCCTCGGCTCTGAATTTATTCTGTGCTTCATATATTTGAATTTTTTTTTTTTTTTAGATAAACTGAAGTTATTTATGGAAATGGAGAAAGTGAGTGAGCATTCACTTTAAATGAATAGATGGGTAACTGGATTCTTGATGAAAGAAGTGTGGGGGGGAACCTCTAATAAGAGTGCTTTCTCCTTTGGAAGATATATAAGTATAAAATAAATAAAAATTTTAACATGATCACTACTATTGGAAAGCATTTTTTTCACATTAAGAATACCTTGTGGAAATTTTAATATGAAATGCTAATGTTGTATTGAAATGAAGTGAAATCTTTGATACCCACTGAAGCTAACAGTGCCTGTTCTTTCTCTCAAGGTTGATCCCAGTCTTGAAAAAACATCCACAAATCCAAGGGTGACAATCACCAGCCCACAGGAAAGTGAAAAGAACGACCAGAGCAATGACTGTGCGGCAGTTGCATAGACAGGAAAAATGTAATGAGTAGAAAATGAAAGAGGATAACACTTTCAATATAAAGCATGGGTTTTTTTGTGATTGGGAACTTATATTAGGAAGGCAGGTTGAGTACCCACGTAATGAGTCGTGAGATGATGATGCTTTATGGACTGATGAAAAACAAGCATTTATATCTACTAGAAGAACATAGAATTATTTTTACAAGGTGAGATTTTCTGATAGGATTTGAAGGGGAAATACAAGAGTACTTTATAGTAGTATTAGAAATAAATGAACTATTCCATGGTATGAGGTAGTTAGCAGTAATAGAATAACAACAAAAATTACTTGTTTCCTTGTTCCAGGAAAAGGAAAAGAGACCCACTCAGATTCAATGTCAAAACTTCTTTGGCGATTTGTTCAGAGAAAGAAACTATTTTTTACCTTTTAATTAGGATATGTGTAGTTTTTCCTCTAAAATTCCACGTGATATCTATGATTGTCAGGCATAACATTAAGATATAACTAGAATATATTCCTCACTTTATGAATTTATGCTACAGAAAATGGTTTACTATAAAGAGGGGCCAGTTCCAATGTAACTAAATAGTGGGTTTTCAGTATATTAAGTAGAATTACTAGTTTTTGCATACATAAATAGCACTTATTTAGCACTATGAATACACTTGGACAGCCTACAATACTGCAGCTAGTTTCCATTTAAAACACAATTTTTTGTTGATTGCCCTGCACTGATTCTCTAAACAGTGAATTATTGTCATCATGAACAAAAAATAAAGGAAGAGTATGTAGTAGACTAGTTTTAAAAGTTGAATTTAAATGGATTTGTAATTCAATTTAAGAGAAACTTAATTTACTAATGAACTAAAAAAAAGAACATGCCTGGATTCAGACTGAAATTTCCATGAAACCATTGCTGTTGATGGAACCATTTTAATATGTGAGACGTCAGGATGAGCCCACCATCTTTCTGTAAAAGTCAGGAACAATTATTGCATTAATGAACCCTTTGCATAGCCTTAATGGTTGGAAGTGTGTCACCATCCTTTTGAGCAAGCTGTCTCCTGATAGGCTGGGGCTTAATATGCATTAGTGAATAAGGCTTTGATCCACAGTATTAGTTCTCTTAATGACACTGATTCCATTGCTCTTATCATTTCTCTGTTAGTAATGGGAGTAATTTGTAGTTCATAGAAATACAGCCCTGAGCATAATTTTATTAATTATACAAAAGAAATAGTGGGTTTCCTTATCGTTAATGCTAGTAAATTATTACTACAAGAAACTAAATGTCATTTTTGTTGATTTCATGCCATTAAGACAAGAATTACATTTATGAACAAATTGAACTTGAAGCACTGTTTAAGGAATGTGAAGAACCTCTTGTCATAACTGAAACTCAAACAAACATCTTCCCTTCAACTAGTTATTAAAAATATTTTTCCAATGTAATAGAAATACATGGAGATCCTTCAGCATATTTCTGTGCTTTGGCAATATAAGTATAAAAGACATCATGTTAAAAACCATATGAACAGGGTTAGAACAGTTTGCCCTGTGGCATCTCTGGATTGTCTATGAAACCTGTAGCTTCTGTTGAGCTGTCTGGCAAAGATCGAACGGAATATTGCATTTGTGATCAGCTCAAAATAAGCTAATTTAGCCAAGATATTAACCAAAGTATGTATGCTTCCTTTTTTTGTGACAGCAATTAAGCCTATGCTCAAATACATTTTATTTCTCTAGGATTTAAAAAGACATTTATAGTTAAGCAGGAATAAAAACCAACCAACTCTCCCCTACCAAAAAAAAAAAAAAAAAACAACCCCAAGAAAACCCCCAAACCAGAATGAATAAAATAACTGTGGGTGACAGTGAGGTAAAATGACACAGTTGACTTTATTGTTGGTTTCTATTTATAGCTTCTGTCTGCCAACAGTTTCTGTCATTTCTTCCCTTTCCCCAAAAGTTCAGTTTTTTCCATGCTTAAAAGACTTACAGATATCAATAAGAATAATTTAAAACTAAATTCTAGGGAAATATAATGTTACCATTTTCCTTCATAGGAACATGAAATCCCTATGAGTGTCATTCAACTTTGAAAATGTTTCCTCCTCTGTTCTCTTCTAAGAAAGACAGAATATATTTCTTCAGAAAAGCAAATCAGACTGTTTGGAAATAGAGATATAACCATTTTATCATTCACCTTGCAACACTGACAACATGAATTTTTTTTCAGGTTCTTTTATTTAGGGAAACTATTTTATGCATAAATCATTCTGATATTAAAGTAGAAATTAAACAAGAATGATACTGGTGGTCTTACTAATAGTTTTTCTCTCTGGATCTGCTGTGTGTGATGGCTTAACTCAGTTTCACTTGAGAAATACATTATTTTGTAAAGTTTATATAATGTTATTTTATGAAGCTTATATGCAGCAATTCTGAGGGTTTTTTAAAGAATTGTTTTCTTGTTTTGCTTTTATTTTTAAAAATAATTTACTATTAAAGAGAAGTAGTACAGATATTCTTGTGTTTTCCCTTGTATCAAGGCCTGTTTGATGTTAAATATGTCTTTGTGTTACTGACTTTATAAATCTGGTGATTTTGCAGCTGATAGGATTCTCCCATAACTAAAACTTATAAAAAAACCAAACCAAAACTGATTTGGTGGTTTTTGTATTGCAACTGTGAAAGAAAATATGTTGACAATTTAGCTGTTACACAGTTATAAATGTAAGACTACTGGCACAGTTAAACTTGCCCAGGGACTTTTTTAATGTCACAGTTCAGGTTAGGCCTGGGCTATTGGTGTGTGTGTACTGCTCAGGCAATACTCAGCAATCACATGAGTTTTATCTGTTCACTGGCAATTCCTGGCAAGATTACCAAACTTTTACGTGTCTCCCTGCTGAGATTCCTAATTTCAGCAAAGCATTAAAGCATAGCCTTAAATCCCATAGGACTGCAGTTTTCACTGAATTTTAACTCATGCTTTGGTGCCTTGACATCAGAGCCAAAATAAAGTTAGTTTGTGGAAACAAATGGGTGAAAAATAAGGAAAATATGATCCCCATTCAGTATTAACTAAAGTACAGTGAAATAAACCTGTGTGCAGAATAAAGCAGTATGAATATTCTGATTATTTGAAAATACAGGGAAAGGATTGTTGCTGGGCTATTTTAACTGATTACCCCAAATGTACATTAAAACAACCATTAGATAATAAATGTAAGTACCAAATGCAGTATGTCTAGGAAGGGTGTGTTTACTAAAGTAGTTGCCGTCAGAATAATTGAACGGGATGCACTCGAGGATGTTTTGTTTCGGGTGGCTGACAGTCTTCAATCCAAGTTTTAATCAAAAGAAGTGCTGTGGACCTGTCCATAGACAGTGGAGCCATCTGCTCTCTGTAGATTATTGTGTGTGTGCACATTTGTATCTATCAACTTATAGATGTGTGTGAACACTGTAACTGAAGGCATTTGCTGTGTGCTCACACACACTGCACACATAAATCATGTGCATTTTAATAGTTGAATCTTCTTTTAATATTAGTAATGGGGAAAATATTGTGTAGCTGAAATTTGTTATAAATACACAAGTAAATATATCAAAATTCAGTAATAATCTCATAAAAAGGGTGACATATTTTCTTATGTTGTGTGTACACTTCGGTGCTGTCCTGAACCAAACTGAGAATTTTTGAAACACTGAAGTAAAAAGGAAATATTGGCCTGGGAGCTACTGAAAGCTGTGGGGGCCATAGGAGGTGGACAGGATTTGGAAAATTCAAGAAAGAAAGTACAAGTCTTTAGTGCAACACATGATACCAAAATATTGAAAGGTCTTTAGTATTGACCTGGTGAGCAGCAAAGTCCCTCACCATCGCCAGATGGGGCTGTCAGAGGATCTTGCCTGGGACTGTCCTGCAAGAACCAGGCTGTGCTTAGACAGCCATGGATGAGCCTCCACCTGGCACATACAGCCTGACTGTGGCAGAGCTGGGACTCTCTGCCCTGCAAGGCAGGTTTTTCCTCCCACCCCTGCCAGCATGGATATGTTGGTGTTCCTGGTGGCTCCTAATCGTCTCCACTCCTTCAGAGGCACTGCAGGACCTTTCCTCCCTCCCTCACCCCTCCTACACCAGCTCACCCCACTGGCTGCACAGCCCGAGGAGGGTGAAAGACAGCCCTTTGCATCTCTGACAGGCCCTCCACTAGCCCAGACCAAGGGATCTAGGACATGGACCCCCACCCCTCCCTGCTGGAAGGCTGCCTGCTCCCTGGCCAGGCTCTGCACGTGGAAATCACAGAGTGGAAGCCTCCTGCCAGCACTGCTCTGTGCCTCCTGCTGTCTCTGGTGGCTGTTGGCTCCCACTGACCCACCTTCCAGTAGGCACTGGGGTGGAGCTGAGGAAGGCACTGGCAAAGGACTTCTCTCCAGTATGGGCAGTCTGTCTTGCACGGGGCACCCAGAGCTGGACGTAGGTGAGGGGAAGGGTTACCTCCCTCTGATGCACAGAATTCGGACTCCACAACTAATTAAAGTTGTAAAGTAGGTATGTTTAATCAGCCAAGGTGCGTTCCTCCAAAGGCATGCACACCCTCAACAGCACTCGGCTTAAAATATATCTTCTTACAGGTTACATTTGCATTAAATTACACAATACACCCATACATATTCATTGCCTATCTCTGCTTCCTATTATAAGTTCAAAAGTCATTTCCATATGCTTGTGTCTGTGCAGTGCCTCCTGGTGGTCGTGGGCAGGGGTCTCAGGATGAAGTAAAAGGCTCTTCCTCGGGTTGAACTTTTTACCTTGCCTTCTTGCGCATACTCTCTGAGTTCCTGGCCTAAGTTCAAACCCTAGAGCTGACTCAAGTCTGTTCCAGGATTCAAGAACAGCATCTTGGTCACGGTCCTCTTTCCTTTATCAATGGTCCTGCATCCTCCCTTACATCCTTCCCCTCTGCTTGGCAAGCCCAAGGAGTATTGAACAGGCAGTATATATTGTTTAACAAACTGGTGCAAAATTTTAGCAATACTCGCAATCAGCAATTAACCCGTAAAGCCTAAGCCCCCTGTATCACCTCCACCTGCTGCCAAGGCTTTGCCTACTTCAGCCCAGGGTTCTGTCAGCTGCCTTTGCCCCAAGGATGCTTTGATACCTTCAAATTGGAGCTTATCCTGGGGTCCTCCATGACCCAGGTGTTTGCACAGCTGCTTCAGAGCTGGCTGTGCCCCAGCACCTACTGCTGCAAGGGCTTGTCCCTCCCTGGTGTGGGAGACTGAAATGTTATAATTTATGGCTTAAACATCTTCATGGAGGACTTTTGCCTATTTTATCAAAACTGTATAAAATCTACAGAGACGACTACCATGACCTGACTAAGGTCCTGGACTGCATGTTGATGGAGATAAGATAAAGTAAACTCAAGTCTGGGGAGAAAAGAATACATTCACAGAGGCTTCAAGTTTAGCACCTTCGGGGTGGAGACCACAGCTCCAGAGCTATCAGCCGCCAGGCTCCCACAGACCCTCACACCAAAGGAGGTGGGCAGGAGAGATTTTGGGTGTGTAGTGAAAAAGCTGCTGGGCAGAAGCAGTGAACACCCATCTTCTGCTGTGCAGAGGAGCTCAGCTGTGGGGCCCCTTCATCCCGGAAAAGCTGCATCCNGTTATAATTTATGGCTTAAACATCTTCATGGAGGACTTTTGCCTATTTTATCAAAACTGTATAAAATCTACAGAGACGACTACCATGCCCTGACTAAGGTCCTGGACTGCATGTTGATGGAGATAAGATAAAGTAAACTCAAGTCTGGGGAGAAAAGAATACATTCACAGAGGCTTCAAGTTTAGCACCTTCGGGGTGGAGACCACAGCTCCAGAGCTATCAGCCGCCAGGCTCCCACAGACNATACTTTTCGGCAGCAGGAGGTGGGAGACCCTTACCACCAAGAAGACCAGATGGAGGGGAGCAACGAGATGTCATTGAGACCCTCGGAAGGGTGATATGTTTCTACCTAACCCCCGTCACTCTCTCCCTGTCCACCGCCCATGCACACCTCTTCTTTTCTTTTTCTTCCTTCCTTCCTTCCTTCCTTCCTTCTCTGTACCTCTTTTACTATTAAATAAAATATATCAACTCTTTTGGCACCAACACCTAACTTCGTTTGGTTTTAATCAAGTTTTGGGGTGTTTTTCAACCCTTTCTGGGTTCAATCCATTTTATTCACAGAGACTTAGTTTTCTTTGTTCTTCTGTGTTTAAACTGGTTCGTAACACCTAGGTGCAGTACTTGGCTCTTGCCCTGGTGGAGCTGCAGGAGGTTTCTGCCAGCCCCTTTCTCCAGGCCACCAAGGCCCCCCTGCTTGGCAGCAAAGAGCAGTTTGTACTCACCTTTCAGAATAACATGACTTCTTCCCCATACTGGAGTACCAGGTTGAGACACTGAACAAAAGGCTTTATAAGGATCTAAGGGAAAGTACATTTCTTAAAACTCACTGCCTTGCTTTCAATTCTTAGTTTAGGGCTATTCTATCTCTCTTCTTTCTCATCCTATCTCTATAAGAAACTAAAAAATCCTGTTCAGATTTTAAGCTTTCAAATATTAAACCTTTTATGTTTCCTACTTCTTCAAAGCTCTGCAACATGGTAGAACGGGAAAGTATTGCTAGAAATGCATATTCCAATTTAAATGCAACAACTGGTAAGACAATACCCGTCAAAATGCTGAAACTTCCCCCCAGTATTACACCATTTATTTTTAAGCAAATGATATTTTTCTTTAAAATGAGATTTTTCTTATAGATATTTGTCATTAAGAAATTAACTCCCAATTCCTCTTTCCTCTCTAGCTGAGCAAGACTTTCCTACACTGTGAGTATCACAGTGGCTGGGAACAGGGTCTGCTTGGGAAGAGGTAAAGTGGTGTGAGTCTTTGGGACTCCTGCTTGAGAAGATGGGAACAGTCAGTCCCAGGGGAGCAAATAGGCAGTCCAGCCTTCAGCTGAAGCAGTTTGTGGATGAACCAGTTGAATGTCATAGAACCAAGAAGCTTGACAAAATCAATGCTTGAGATAACAGGGAATTGTTATTTTATTAGCAAGTACTTAGGGGGTGGGTACTTCAGGTTTGTGTTCACATAGGTGAGTGAATTCTCCCACTCTTGAGATAAGAAAATGTATTCAGACTTCATATAGACTTTTCTCCTGGTATTAGTTTGGAAGGACGGACAGAGGATTTAACTAGAGATTTGAGTGATTTAAACTCCTCTGTCTCAGTGATGGTGGTGGCATCAGAGATAAGCAGTCATGCTGCCACTGTGCTTTGGGTATTTGGCTTGGTATCCTCATAGAGATGTTGCCCTTACTTCCCCTGCTGCCACAGGTTGTGGTTTCACCACTGCATACAATCTCCTCATCCTTCTCTTTCACTGCTAGGTTTGCTTCTTCCAGTTTGGTTGTAAGAAAAGATATTTCTAAAAATCATGCCTGTGCCACATTATTTATCCCTTATAAGTTGTTAATGCAAGACTGGCATCCTTAGAGTAACCTGAGCTTTACACATTACTGTCATCTCTTATTCTCCCACTGACCCCTGCAGAGTTATCACCAAACAGAAATCACCTTGGAGAGAAAAGGACTAGGATTTGCATGCACTATTTAAAAGTAGTCTCCTTCTGCAGAGAAAGAGACATGGGTGAAGACTATTTCCCCTCTTCATGCAGCACAAGGCCTGGTTCAAGATGACCAAAGGGTTCATTGTTCACAGTGCCTTGACCACATGATTGTAGGTGGCTTATCTCAGGACAAGGAAGGTAGGGTAGCTAAGCCTCTTGGGTGCCTCTGGCTGGGAGCCTCACCCTCAGGCACACCTGATGCTTGCAGAGGGTCCTGTGTGTGTGCAAAAGGAGGCAGGCGTCTGTTGTAGTAGCATTGTGCCTGCTCATGGGGATTAGAGCTTTTCCCTGGCAGAACCTTCCCAAGTATGATTTTCTGTGGGGAAACTGAAGCAGAGGGGTTTTTTTTTCATAAAAGGTGGGGGGTTTTTGTTTGGATTTGGGGTTTTTTGGGAGGGGGCAGGGTGGAGTAAGGGTAGGTAGTTCATCTCAAAGGCCTTAACTTTGGTGTTGAGACTTTTTTCACTCACTAGCATCTCTCCATACTTGGACATTCCACTGCTGTTCCACAGCAGGGAGAGCCCTGGTGCTGCAAAGGGCCCCTGAGCGTGGCTGCTGGGGGTGGGCAGGTGCCGGGCAGTGGCCTGGCTGGCGCATGTGGGAAGCAGATCACAGTGTGCTGACTGACCTAGTTGTGTTTGCCACTGCTCTCAGACAAATGCCTACTCTTCTGGAAGCCTCTAGCAAGCGAGAAAGACTACGCCCAACACTGCCTTATGAGGGCTCCTGTACCGAAAGAAGTGATGCACGTGTCAGCGGCATGTGTGTCCGTGGGTATTGGGCTCCCTGTGGTGCTCCCAGCAGCTTTGCTTCTTTAACTGCTCAGCCCTGCATACAAGCCAGTGCTAGATTAGTTCCCTTACACGTAAGATGCAGACTGTAGTCCCTGACACCTCTGTTCTCTGCACTTTGCTGTGGTTGTGCCTCAGCACAGGCCTGACATGCACAGGAAACATGACCAGCAGCCTCCTTCCAGAGCAGATCTGGAGATACTTTGTTGTACACTTCGAGTTTCTTCTAAACCAACATCTGTGTGATCCACAGCTGGGTGTTCTAAAGATAAGGACTTGATGGCCTGGTCTGCACTGCTCCTGGAGAGAGGATTGGGACTTGCCTTATGTGTGCCTGCTTGCTGCCCTGCTCACAGACAGCCGGCGTGAGGAGACTCGGCAGCACACCAGACAGCTAGAGGCCAGAGCCTTCTCAGCACGGATGCCACGAATGCATCTGCAAAGACAAAACATTCTCACTGTCAAGTCTGGAGTAGGTTTTGAGCTGAGGCCTTCAAGGTTTATGCCAGTGGTTCAGGGAACTGAACTTCTGTGTGATCTGGAGAATGTTTTCCTGTCATACCTTAGTCTAAACATATATGGTGCCTCAAGAGAGAGCAGTTTAGTTCAGAGAGCAATGCTGAGGTGCTCCTCAGAGGGCAGTCGCTGCTGCTGGAGGGGCAGAGGAAGAGCGGAGGACTCAGACAATGCTGCATGTCAGAGCAAGTATTTGTCTACATCTCATGTAGAGCTATGGTTAAACACAAGACACGTTTAAACCAACAAACTCAATTTACCAATTTCCAGTTACATGATCACCTGGAGGTTGGTGCAAGTTCTTTGCCATCCATTCTGTTGTGATTTTAAGCTAAAGAGGAGCTGGCTGCAACTGCTGCAACCGTCTCTCTTTAACTGGTGTGTGCTGTGAGGGACCAGGCTCCTGCTACTCCTCCCACGGCATAAAATGGTGATGTCTCCCTCCAGGAAAATCTGAGACCTTGGCTCTTAGGGCACATGGGAATTCGCACGGCTGTTGCAGTGATTTTTGGAAGAGTGCTGGAGCTGCCTCTGCCCTAAAAGCTGAGCTACAGGCCAGAGCTAAAAGCTGTCACTGGCTCCTGCGGCCGCCCTGGGTCTCAGTGACAGCCTCTGCTCTGCTTTGCATTGATGGTGTGTGTTGCTCAGGGCCTGCTCAGCCAACTCTGATATGCAAGGGGAGGTGCAGATGAACCCACTCATTTGTAACCTTACAAAAGCAGGGAGCCAGAGACCCAGTCAACCTGTATGTGAGGGACACTGGGGCCCTCTCTGATTCATGCTCCTTGGAGATAGTGGCTCTGTTCAGCAGTCTTTGAAGTGAGGATTTTTGTCTTGGCGCAAACTTGCTCCAGTTTCAGGAGAAGTGCTTTTGCAAGGGGTCATTTGAAAGCTGAACCCGTTCTGAGCAAGAGCTATCTGAAGAAATTTCTTTATCATAGTATACTAAAGGGGAAAATGTGTCCTCACACTAGAGATAATGCATTTGTCCAACAATAAGATCCTCATGCTTCTCTAGTCATCTGTGGGAGCCAGACTATTGATGTCAATAGTTGATTTGGTTTGTTTAAATATCTACTTCCATGAAGGTTTTAGCCACTGTACTTATGTTGTTTGGGTCACAGGTTTTAGAGCTGCAGCAAGTTTTTTTACGTTTTCAATATTCATTATTATTTCAATAATATTGTCTTTTCTGATATTCATTGGCAGATGACCACACTGATGCTTGAAATGCTGCGTTTCACTAGTTCTCCCCTGGGGATTCCTTCCCTCTCACCTCTCTCCACCTTCACGTGTCTCCTGCCCATGCTGCAGCCCTGCCTCCCCCCGTGCTGCCACTTCAGGCAGGCACATTTTGCATCCCCTCCAAGGCGTGTGTGGCAGGGATCCCTCTCACCTCACCCCTGCTGCTGAGGAGACTTAGGAAGGAATTGCTAGGGCCTGAGGTTCCTGGAGGAGGCAGGAAGGAGAAGGGCAGCAGATGCTCAAGGCATTAGGTGACCAGAGGCGGGAAATAATGACATTCCAGAAAGGCCTCTTGCCTCCTGAACAACAACACCAACACCAACACATCCTTTTAGCCTCAGGCTGGAGGGTGCCTTTAGCCAGGAAATGGCCTGAAGCCTTGAGCGCCATGAGTTTTGAGGCTGAAACTGCCGGAGGAGCATAACATACATTGTTATCTGGACTAGCTTATTAGCACTGTTTGAAACTGATCTCTCATCTATATTTGCAAAAGTCCATGAATGGTAAATTATGGGAAAAAAGGGTGCCTTCAAAAATCAGCTGTAAATAATTAGGGAAAAAACCAATAAAATATGTTATTTGATGCTAGCTCTCTTCTTTGAAGGGCTGTTAGAAGTATTTGCCTCACCTACTGTCAATATGCAGAGATTATTTTCATCCCAATACCTTTGTAAATTATCTGACAGCAAAACTGAGCTTTGGCCTACTTAATGTGCATCAAGTGAACTGATGCAGGAAATGCACACTGTGTGGTCTGCCACACATCCAGGTAAGAACTGAAGAAAAATGAGGGGTGGATGGATTGTTTGCCCAGAGACCAGAAAGCTCCAGAAGAATCACACATTGTCTCTAAATACTGGAAATTGGAGACAAGGTGGGTCTTCCCATTTACAATGATCCTCTGGGACAAACTGTCCCATGGGGATGAACTGGCAAAACTCAAAGGTTGTTTCTCTAAGAGGTGCGTGGGTGTTAACCCCAAACGACTGGTGCAGGGTAGTGCTCTGTAGAGATGTTGCTTCCTTCAGCTGTGTAAGAGGTAGGACAAGGAAGGGGTGAGGCTCTGCCTCTGCAGCCTGCTCAGACAGCTTTTGTGTTATTGTCTCTCTAGCCCTGATACTCAGTGAGCTGAGAGCTGCTGTGTAATGGCAGGATGACCAGTCAGTGTTGAATAATCCCAAGTGCTAATTCCTTTATTTTACCAAAAATTGTTCCATTTTTAGCTTTTCATTTTAGAAAGCTGCTGGGAAAGTGCGTCCTGCTAAGGCACTTGCAGTCTTTTGCTGTCTCCTTTGCATTTCATGTCCTGAGGGGCTGAGTGGCCTCCCTGGTGTGCAGGTTGTGTTGCTGCTCCCCGCCCTACCCCGCCAAACCTCTCTCTCTGCAGCCTCCCCATTCTGCTGCTGCTGCTTTCATGAAGAGCTGTTTGCTCGTACTTGTGCATGATTAAAAATCTCATACTTGGAAATGGCAGGCTGAGGCTGTAGCTGAAACTGGGAATTAAATCTGCTTACAGGCAGCTCAAGAGGAGGAATGCTTCTGTCTATGCCTTTTTCCTGTGATTCACCATGCACTGGGAAAAAATGGAAAATAAAGGGGTCGAGACAGCCTGGAGAGTGGAGGACAGAAGAGATGCTAACAGAAGCCTTTTCTGCACAGTGTGCTGAGGAAGCAGAGCTAACCTTCAGGAGAGCATCTATTAACCAAAATGAAGCCAGTGATTACCGCTCAGATGAAAATTGTGATTTCTTTCACTACAATTGCAGAGAAAATGGTATTGGGCTGGGAGGGGTTGCACTGTAATTTCAAGCCAAATGAGGCCAGAAGAGGGGCAAGAAATAAGGTGAGCATGAGGAAACTGAAAGGAACCTGTGGAGCAGGGAGGTCAAAGGGTTGAAAAAATAAGATCTTGGCTGCTTAAGCCATATTTTATTTGCACTAGGGTCTCTATTAATGTGTCCATTGGAAAGTTGATGGCAGTTAGTGCTTGGAGGGGAAGTCCCAGGCAGTCCCATAGTTGAGTGTGTGCTGAAATTTAGTGGGGATGGGAAATGTGAAAAAGTTACATGGTAGGGAAATGATATGTGTAGGGACAGACTGCCCTCAACCTCACTAGAAATTTCCCAGGGAGCATGACTGCCTCTTGCTGCTCCCCAGCTGGAGGCCATACCACAGGCATTTTCCGTAAGAACAGCACACAGTACATTTCCACTGCCTTCTGCTGATGCTTCAGCTCCAGCACCAAAGGTGTTAAAACATTACAAGAAAATAGGTCTTAAAAATGTTCCTGACATGTCCTAATCTTTCCAGTATGTGGCTTCTTAATAGTAACAGAGCAATTTTCTGCTCAACATTTCTACAAAAGCCGTGTGTGGCACTGATTCTCTGCTGTGAAGGATTGCAGCCTCTGGAGGTCTCAGTTCCGGAAAAGCTCCAAGCAACCAAAACGAGGGTTTAATGAGATGAAACGTGTGTGGCAACTTTAGCCATGACAACATTATCAGCTTTGCTGCTGCTGATAAATCCCAAGAGCATTTCCTATCCCAGCAAGCTTCGGTAAAATCCTCAAGGGCATTTCCTTTCCCCTAGCACCTGGGTAATGCCATGCCATGGCTCATCTGCTTTTGTACTGTCGAAGCATGTTCAGTTCTGTGCAATGCAACTGAGCACCTGAGGTTTGGATCCGCTCTGTCAATTGACCTGTTGGGTCAGCTGTCCTCTGGATGAAAATTTAGTGACACCTGCATGTGTGATGGGGTATTTTAAAGAGAGCTATATACCCATACAGCCAGTTTGGGTGAACTAGCCCAACCTCTGCTTTCTTTTCCAGCTGGATTTTCAGTCAGCCTTCCAGTACAGTGTTAACAAAATGCAGGTGGAGAGAAGGGACTCCGTAATAGCTTAAACTTAAAATAAACTTAAATGTCACATTTCCTCTGTGCACAATTAAAGAGTCTCAGTTGGAAAGGCCAGGACAGCTCGACTCTGCTGCCACACACCAATAGCCCAACAGCAGTGAAAGTCAGTGGCAGTAAACAACAGTCCTTGCAACCTGGACAGGAAATGCTGAGGACCTTCTCCACCCAGAATAACTAACAAACAGCAGCAGTGACAGCCTCTTCATGTGCCTTGTGGGCAATCAGTACCCCTCACCCCTGTTCTTGATGGCTTTCTTTACAAATACACAGCTTCTCCCCTTGCCAGTCTTCTGAACTTTAGCACAGCTTCACCTATTTCTCCCCTGAGCTCTTGAAGTATTGGGTGTAATGTGCCTTTGTATTTTTAATATAAGGGTGCCAGTGAACTGCCAGATGCCTTTACACCTCCTTTCCTCCATTCTCTGTGAGCGTGTGCGTGTGACGAGCTCTCGACTGTCCATCTTTTCAGTGCTAATGCTTGGACTCTGCAATCGTGTTGCCAAGAGGGGAACTTTCTTTGCAGAAGAAAATTTTGCTTTCCATGGTGGTGTCAGCCATGATAATTACTGCAGATTCAGCTGAAACTTCCAAACACATATGATCTGGTTTATTGATGTTGTAAGTATGGACTGAGTGTCACAGACCACAAAATGTTTTATGAGTAAGGGAAAGAGCACAGCTCTTGCCACATACCTGCCATTATTGTGGCAGAATTTGATTCAGCACCAAAGTGGCTTCCTTGCCTCTGTAAGATGAAAACAGACTGCATTAAGATACCAGTGAGTTTCAACTGCTGATTTCTCCTTCAAGCAGAGCTCTTAAATTTTTTTGACTAGAAAGAAACTTTTCACAAAATCCATGGTTGGCTCACGCCTAGAATTTTATTCAATCCATTCAAAAAATAGACAGAACTATAAGGTGGCACATATTGTCAGAGAGTACAAATGTCACATCTTTCTTTATACAGTTTAATTTGAATCCATAGATTAAGACAGTGAAATAATTGCCCTGGGTGAGAAAATAATTAGGGGTCTCCCATGAAAGGACAAGTTTTTAGGTAAGCATTTACACAAATGTCTCTGGTTAAGCATAACTTTTTCTATTCTCTATAAAAATATAAACAGCATTTCAAAATGTCTTTAGATACATACGTTGAGATCATCTAACATGGCATTGATGTACTGACAGAATACAGGGCCTGGGCACGTCAAACCACATTTATTCATCCTCACCCAGACAAAACTAAAACATTTTGTATTAGCTTCAACATAATACAGTATAATGAAAGAAACAATATTAAAGCAAAGACACACAAGTATGATGTTCCTCCTCCCACAGGAATTCCTTATCTTTATTTTGTTTGTAGTTTTGGCTAGCATGGCAATGACTAAGACAAAAGTGGCACTTTAGCACAGGTTAGTTGTAACTCAGATCAAGTATAACTTGGCTTTCCCAGAAAGTAACTTTGCTGGGAAGTGACATGTGCCAGGATCAAATTAAGGGCTCTCACTGACATGTATTACTTTGCAGTATTACTTTGATACAGACTGTAGCAAGTGACAGGAGGACAAGTGCAAATTACAAGGGCAGAATCTTGGCTTCCCAGACAGCAGAACCTGGTGGGACACGTAAGATTGAACAGTATTTTAAAGGCAAAAAAAAATTTAAACAAATTAATGGGATTAAAAAAATAGCAAATTCATCTAAACTTTAAATGGGATGTCGAGTGTTCCTGGTACAGCTGTCTTAAGTGCACCCTAGGTTTCCCAGGGATGCAGTCTGATAAGCTAAACACCTAATAATTGTTTTGGGAACTTACTGTACCCACACAGATTAAAAGGTTCAAATGTACTGAATATATTAGTCACAGGTCTAATCACATAATTTTGTTTTTCCCAATCCTACTTTTTTACCAGAGCAGCTCCCCCATTAGCTGCATGTTTATATAGCAGAGCACTCGATGTTTTACTTGACTAGCACAGATGCCAACAAGGGCTGATATTTTCCAGTTAAAGTGATCTACAAGAGAAACAAAACCTAAGGGAAGGGTCAGGTTTCAGATAAAGGCTGGACATTTTGAACTCTGGACAAAGTGACAGGTATCTTTGATTCTCCTGGTGCTGGCGCTTTTGTGACTGGGTTTGCGTGGGCTTTGATATCGGCTATTCTCTCTTTAAATCTTTGCTGGAGGTACTTCTCTTCTTTGGAGTAACTTTTAGCAAAAGCAGACATCAGCAGACACACTGCCACGGTGGACCCTCCAACACAGAACAAGATTGCTCCTGCCAGCTTGCATATATCGAGGGACCCATTGAACTGAACAGCACGGGTATCCACAACAACAAAATCATCCTTCCCAAGGGCTTCGATTTTTGGTGGCACAAGAAAACCCACTATAAGAACAGCTACACCTATCAGCATAAAAGCCGTCCCAGAGATGAGTCCGACCTGGAAAACAAACAAAGAAACAAACAAACCCCCAATTAATTTCCAGTTTTTTCATTTCCCTTTCCAGTTTTCAGTTGGGAAGTGCTCCTAGGAGGCATTTATCTTTCATTGTGTCTTGCAGATAGAGTTCTCCCTCCTAGGAGAAGACAGGTATTTTTCTTTTAGGATATATAAGGATCTACTAGAACTAGTGGAAAAACTGTCTTTTTACAACTCATATTTATATAATTGAGTTGTATTATATCTTTATATATAATTGAGTTGTAATATATTTCTGGAAACAATGGAATATGGATTGCTATCTCAAAATAGCATTTCATGTTGAAAGGCCCCATCAGAGAGAGGATCACAGTTTAACCCAGTGCTGTGTAATTGATTATTTCTTTAGCTTTAGCTGGTGGTTAGCACCAACAGTTTAGTCCCCGCTGGTAGTCTGTCATGTCCACCACTTGCTTTTACTTCGTGAGCTGTCATTCCTTTGGAGGGATTAGAAGGAAGTTGCTATTGTCATATGAACAGATTGCAGAGTGTTTATAGTGTATTTCAAGTGTAAGTACAAAATTTGCTTCATCCAGAATGTTCCTGGATGATCATCAGAGGGTAGGGTTTGGAGGGCCTCACAGGCCCCACCCAACCTCTGCTCTTCTCCAATTCTGTCAAATTCCCCGACCTTAATGGAGATCTTTTGGTTTTCTTGATCCCTAGGACACACTTTGCTCTTAACCTACCAGTCCTGTTCCCAGCAATCTGGCAGGACTTCTATGGGTGCAGAGCAGAGGGTAAACTACACCTTCAAGATGTCTGTGGGGTTTCCAGATAAGACTGGTGTTTCAGTGACACTGGGACAGAGAAACTAGGTGATCCATAGACCCCAGGGAGCTGACATATTTTGGTGAGAGTGCCCTGCTTTCAGGCATAGCTATTTGGCCACCTCAGGCAAAACTGAGCAACGAAAGGCCTTTCTGGATGAATACTAATACCAGCAGTTACACGGGGAAAGTCTTGAAATGGGAATCTCTCCAGTAAAAAGCGACAGGCAGTACCTTCCAGAATACAGAGCTCCACCTGCTTGGCGATCTCTGGATCTGAAAATCATCCTCATACTCCCAAATTGAAGCTGTGCAGTCCTCATAAAACTGATGCAGGTAGGACCGAACTCCGTAGCGTTGGTACCCTCCCTCGGTGCTGCCCTGCGCGTGCTTGGACCCGCAGATGTCAGCATAGGAGCTCATCCTTCCTACCTGCAATGAGAGGTTTCATGTAAAGCAGATCATTATCAGTGTGGTGGGCCAGCAAAGATGGCTGCAAACTCCCCAGATGTGATGAAAAAAAACGGCCAAGGAGAGACCTTTCCTTCGATTTTTTCCAAACCAAGAAATGAGCCGGGTACAGCTGCATGCAGTGACTCAGCTCAAGCAAACACAAGGAACTCAGACTCGGCACAGCACAGCCCAGAGGTGCTGCAGGGAACTCTCCCTCCCATGCGCAGGGTGCTCACTCCCCATCTTTCACACTAACGTGCTACTGTGTTTCCATGGAGACTGAAAAAAGCAGGATATGCCAGGTAACAAATCCAGCATCCCTCAAGGGCTCATGTTGCCTCTCTTCCAGACTGTCTCTGTCAGTTAACTGGAGTTTGCCACCTTAGGAACTTTCCAAACTGCTGTGTAAGACGGGTTTTTAAAAATGTTTTTTCCTGAGCTTTTGAAGTGCAGGACTAAGCATTGATATACCATTCATGGCCATTGGAAACAGAGGCAAAATAAGTCCCAGACAGATTAAAGGAGTCTATAACTTGTACTCAAATAGGGATAGTTTAAAAACAAATTAAAAATGGAACGCCATAACATCAATCTGCTCAGTGAGACTGAAATGGAAATACTAAGTTTACAGCCAAGTACTGCTCTCTTGGAGAAGTTGATGCCCAAGCTCCTGTTGACTTTAATAAAATCAGAATTTTGCCTGCTATGAAAATTACCAACAAAGTTTCTGACTCTTTCCATTTCACAGAAGTTCTCCTAACACACAAAATCTATATTTAACTATGCAAGCCCAAGGCCTGAACTTGCTTGCGTGGGTGAGGTGCTACTGAATTCATTGAAATAATACTGGCCCCTAAAACAACTTGAGCAATAGCTCAATGTTACTTAGGCTCCTTGGCTTCTCTTTAAAGAAGTTCAAAAAGCCTTAGTCCAAAGGGAACTGTTAATCAGAACTTACACCTGAAAGTCATGGCTCAATTTATATCAGCTTCAAGCAGTACGTCAGATTTCCACAGCAATTTCACTTAGAGGGAGGGAAGTTTTTATGTGCTCATGGCAGCCGGGACCTCCCAGTTTTGCAGCCCTACAGACCTTTGCCCTTTGGGAATGGGTGATCTTGCTGAGTATGAAATACCTGAGTATGCAAGCATTCAAATTAAGGAGAATCCAGAAAATATTGGTGCGGAATAGCAATGGTCTGACTGAATTTTTTCGCTGGCTCTGCTAGAAATCAGTGCTGGTATAAACAGTGAACTTCCAGCCTCTGGGAATCTGTTTGTGTTCTTGGCTCAGGAACAAAGAGGGATTTGCTTTTTCCTCTTTACAGAAACCCATTATCTTGGGGTTTTATTTATTTTGCATATCTAATATGCATTTAGTTTGGGATTTCATCATTTCAACATCTTAGAGTTTCAAATATCTCTCTTACAACACGGTGATGAGGTTTCACAGCTCTCACGGAAGTCATGACCCAGTGGAGAAGGCAGCCCATGTGTTGGTGGGGGACCTGCCAAGGGCCAGAGGGAACACTGCTGGTGACTGAGCTTTGCAGAGCACCAAGCACAGCTTCTGTCAGAAGCCCCTTTTTTTGAACCCCAAACTACTTCTGTACCCCCTGCAAGTTTCCCTTTTCCACCTCAGCCACTGTAAAGCTTTAGGAAATTAAAGAAGTGCTCTCCAACTCTGTGGATGGGCTTGCTCTCTGGTGATAATACAGGACCAGTGCCCGTCAGAATGTGCTCAAGGTGCTGGCCTTCCAAGGAAAGGTGGAAAAAAGGCAGGGTGGACACAGACCTTGAGACAGCAGGAAACTCCAGGGCAGCACCAGCCACTCACCAGGTGAAGAGGGAGGGCCTGGCCCTGGGGCCACACTGTGTCAAGCAGCACATAGCTTACGCTGATGTTTCCAACTACAGTTAATACACTGAAAAACATTTGCTTGTGTCATGGTTTAAGCTCAACAGGCAGCTAAGCACCTTGAAGCCACTCACTAAGCTCCACCCTCTACCCCTCCATCATGGTAGAATAGGAAGGAGAACCAAAAGTAAAGCTTGTATGTTGAGATAAGAACAGTTTAATCATTGAAACAAAGTAAAATATAACAGTACTAATAGTAAATAAAAAAAGAGATAAAACCCAAGAGAAAGAAGTGATGCACAATACAGTTGCTCACCACCCTGATCAATGCCAAACCTTGTTCCTTAACTGCCATCATTCCCTTCCTAGTAACTCCCACAGTTTCTCTACTGGGCATGATGTTCTCTGGTGTGGGATACCCCTTTGGCTAGCTCACATCAGCTGTCCTGGCTGTGCTTCCTCCCAGCTTCTTGTGCAGCTCCTCACTGGCAGAGCATGAGACACTGAGGAGCTCCTTGGCTTAGGGTAAGCATGAAGCAACAACCAAAATATCAGTGTGTTATCAATGCTGCTCTCATACTGAATCCCAAACACAGCACTGTAATGACTACGGAGAAAAAAATGAACTCTACCCCAGTCAAAACCAGGACAGTGTGTTGTGCTTTTTTTACTATGCTATGAAGTTTTGAACACAATCATTTTCTGAGGTAAAAAAAAACCCAAACAACTATGGTATGTATACAAGTATATAATCTGGACTATTGTGGGGAAAAGCTGCAGATTATTCTACTTTTGGAGGCTCTTTTTGTTTTTCTCAGGAAAATTGTTTATTCTCCACTCAAAAAGAGAGGACGAGAAGCCCTCTTTTCTCACTGCTACCATTTGTTCAACAGCTAGCTGCTATCTTTCACAGCACAAGCCCTGAGGAGTTCTCATAAAACCAGAGTTCTGCCCACCTCATAAACATACCTTAAGGGGAAAGGAGAAGAGGAAAAAATGGTGTAATTTACCACAGCTGCCCCAGCTCTCTCATGCAGGGTCACACCGCCTACACCTCAATGATAAAAACACTTTACATCCCTACCCCTCAATCCATCTTTTGTTAAGCAAAGATTCCATCTCACACATCAGAAATAGAGTAAAGTAAAGAGTTCAACCTACGGTCTGCAGAGACTCACTCTTTTGGGTCCTTACTTAGATCTTTATTCTCACATCAACCCTACCTTCTTAATAAATTATGCTTAACTTCTGGCTAACTTAAATCATTCAGATAAGCAAATATAGCATCATACAATGAGCAGAATGGTATTTGTCCCAGGTGTAAGCGACTCCATAAGGTCAACCCAGGGAAGAACCAGAATTAACATGACCAGATAATGTGGCCTGCCAAAACTTGCTTGTATTACTCTAGCGGCCACCAGGAGCACTCAGAAAGAAGGTGAAGCACATTGCTGAATCTGAACCAGCAACTTTAATTATTGTGATTAATTTAAGAAAACCCAATGTGACATGACAGAAACCTTTATAAACATGATCTTGTATTCACTGCACTGTCTGTAGGTTTAGTCAGGCAAAAAACCCTGAGGATGCAGTGTTTCTAACAGCCTGTAAGGACCTCACAGCTTGGAATCACGTACATGACACTTAGATTATTTTTCTTTAGCAATCTAAAAGGCTAATAGGTGGTTTTGGTCAGGTATATGAACAAAGTGATAAATAAGAGCTGGGAGGTGAAATAGAAAACAAAAGAATGATCTTATGCTTGGAAGAGTTGTGATAGTATCAAATAGTATGACCTTTTAAAATGGAAGGGAAAAAAAGAAAAAGGACTGCTGGAACCATTAATTCTTTTCAAGCACTGCATAATATTAATTCTACTGAACATTTTCTTCATGGTCAGACTCTTTCCCTTACATATAATCTCCTACCTTTTCCAAAATATCTTGCCCTTTAAGAGAGAAGAGAAGGCAGCTCCCCAGCCCTATATGAAGCAGCCTGGTAATCTGGGCTAAAATGGTCTCTTCTCTCAGCTACAATGTAAATATAATGTTCTTTCTACTTACAGAAAGGACAGAGGAACTGAAACAGTCAGAGAGAAAACAGTTCTCCACAAGTAGAAGAAAACGTGTGTCACAGCATCCATTTACATTGGATGAATAAATACTGCAGTAGCTATGATCTCCTGAGTGTTGATGTGTATTTGCATGTCTCGCCTTCAGGGCTGAGAAACTAAACACTGAAATGTTGGGAAACTTTTGCTAAAAAGAGAGTCGCTGTTACCCAAATCTGTGTTACGCACATCTGAAAACATGCATCCAGGCTGAAAGAAGTGGCTTAATCATTAAGTTTTTCAGTGCCTAAACCCAAGGTGCTTAGGCAAATGTGGGATGTAGGATCACAGCTTCAAAGAACACCACTGCGTAGTAGCAATCCATCCCCTAGCAACTTTTGTTTCCATGGCAAAAGCTGTCTTGTTTACTTTGAGCTTTACTATCCTCTGCTGATCTGGGGAGATGTGATTGTATTGATGAACAGGCAGATTAAAAGATGAGCAAGCTCCATGAAAAATTACCCCATAAATTTTCCAGTTACTTTGCTTTCTTGAGCCAGGGTTGAACACGTTTAAAAAAATAAAAATGTAAGGAATTGTAATTTAAAAAGCAGCACGAAAGGAAATAAGGATGTGTCATTGCTCTGTGACACCACACTGCCACTTAATGTAAGCCACGAATGCTGATGGTTGGCGCAGGTGAAGTCGCCCTCCTCCTTCTTCAGACTTACATACTTTGACCCTTCTATTCAAAGAGCCATGTTTCCAGTCCTTACCTACAGAGAGCGTTCCTTGTGAAGGGGGAACACTGGCATGAACAGCCTGCCCTTGACAGGAGTCTCCGAGGTGGCCTCTCTGATGCCTCCTGAGCTCCCAGCGCTTCCCCGGGCGGCGGCTGGGCCGAGCCGCGCTCCGCCCGTCCCGCTGCCCTGCCCTCGCTCGGGGCTGCGGCGCTGCCAGGCACACCTGCTGCCGCTGCCCTGAGCACAGCCGGGATGCCCGACTGCCTCCGGGAGCCACTTCTGCACCGCTGCCCAGCACGGGGGGTGCGAGCAGCACCTTCTCCTGTGTTCCTGGGGGGGCGGCCCCGCCCGCCTGCCGCCGCCAGCGGCCGGAGCGGGATGCTCTCCATCTCCCGTTTCCCGGCCGAAGCGGAAGAACTCCGCAGCGCCTGGACGCCGACGAGATCGCGGCCCCCGCGACCCTCCCGGCCCGGCGGTGCCCCGGGGGCAGCGGAAAGCCCGGTCCGGCCGCCCCTCCGCGACCCCCGGCGGCGCGGGGCAGCACGGCACTAGCCTGCCCGGGGAGAGCCGCGTCCCCCCCGAGCCGGAGGCGAAGCCCGGGGCTCCGCTGTAGCCCCCGTCCCCGCCGGGCGGCCGGCGCCTTCNCCCGGGGGGCCCGGCGCTCCCCGGCTGCTGGCGCTCGAGGGCCCGCCGGCCGCGCCCGGCAGGCCCGCAGGTGCACGCCAAGGTCACCGCGGTCCCTCCCTGGTGTAGGCGCAGAGGCCTGTGATCGCGCTCCCCACATCACCTTCCCCTTGCAGTCAGCATCGAAAGCCGCAGGGACCCAGTGCTGTGCTGTCTGTCCGGCCGAGTGGATAGACGTGACAGAACGTGTCCTGCGAGGGACAAGGCACTGAGATCTGGGGGCTGGGGAAATGCGTCGGTCAGCAGGAGACCGAGAGAGGCTCCTCAGGGAGACAGGGTGACAGGGTGAGGCTGAGGGCCAGGGTTGGCATCTGATAGCAACAGGTTGGTTGTTCAGTGGGAAAAGATGTCAAGAAAGCAAGTTTGGGGATGTAAGGAAGCTGCTGAGGAAAGAGTTAGCATGACAAGGCATCAAGAGCTGGAGATGCTAAAGTACACCCCATGAAGAGGAAATATGTAATTCCTCTGAAAAAATGATGAGAATGCAAAGGGCAGTAGTTCTAAAGACTCATATCCGTATGGTGCACTGAAATATGCACAGAAATAGAGTGTTGTTGCATGCAGAAAAAGTGGAAGTGTATTAAAGCAAAATGGGGTAGTATTAGCCAAAGGAAAAACAAGGTATTTTTAAAGTGCTTAAATCACTGTAGTATGTAAAGACGAAGGTGAGAGTAATGGTTTCATTAACAGCCCAAGTTTCTTTGGAAAAAAACCTGCATTTGATGACGACAGTGAGTTTGGGTAGTTGCAAACTAAGAATCATAAAAATAGCTATTAAGAAAAGAGCAACTAAGAGATTAGATTTGGAGGAAGAAATGCTGGTTTCAGTGCATTTCATCTTGTCCTTCCAAAACTGTTAAGCCTTTCTTGTTTCAGGCAATGAGTAATGCCAAAAATGTTCCCCTGACCTGAGCAGTGCTACTTCACAGCAGTGTGCTGTTCAGTGAGTATAATAAGCACACCCCAGCCCACAGCAGCTAGCACATAATAAACTGACAACTATTTGTGAAAAAAACAGGAAAATCCAGCGAGGTGATAAATGAAAAGCCAGATGAGCTATCAGTCTTAAAAGAGATTGTGTGATTAATTGTCCTTTAAAAGAGATTGTGTGATTAATTGTCCTGTAAAGCTAACACCAGATTTACACATAGTGTAGCAGTTACAACTGAATGGTGCTTTATCTCAGATCAGGAAGATGTCTTCTACAGAAAAAGCAATAAATCTATGTGAGCAGTCCTCCCTCTGTTTACAAAGCTTTTACTTACTTACCTATTGACAAAAGCAATAAATAGAAAGAACATTAAATACCTGTGTTGACCCAGTTTTGTTTCCTGACACAGAAGTTACATGCTCAGCTAACCAAGACAAATTAATGTTTTAGCAATGGGAACATTTGCAGTAATGCAAAAATTGATCTGTGAACCCCAAATTAACAACCCTGAAGGTTAACTATTGGTGATATCATAAGATGATTTTAGTGCACTTTTAGCACATTAGGAAAACTTTAAACTCAGCCTGAGATCAGGGCTGTTCTTGAAGTGCAGCTGAGTTTGGTTATGAGAAACATTGAACAGAAGAGTGTAAATGTCCTGTTTAGTCTTGAAATAGTAACATCAGTGCAAAGATGTTTAAGAATAGCTGGACCTATAGGTCATGGTGGGACTCAGGGTTTGAGCTGCTGTTATATGAAGGAATTTCCAAATGTAGGTCTTTCCTCAGTTATCAGCTTTCAAAAAATTTAGACTGTGTTTATCCTGAGGGCTTCAGCTGGTAGTGGCATAGAGAGGAAGTGCAATATTCCACCTCAAGCTGTAGATACTGGTTTGGTTTTTTTTCCGCTGGTGGAGAGGAAACCCAAGTCTAGTGCTTTCTTTATCTTCCATCTGCTGTTCTAAAGGTTTATAATGGACAGTAGTGAGCATGCTGAGGAAAAAATCCTGTCAAGAACTTCTGTAGGTGGTGGTGTTGGTTGCCATAGAGTTTAAAGCTTCTCTCTTACTGAGAGCTGAAGTGATTTTATCAGCTGATTTGATGAACACAGTTTAGGTAGCTTCTGGGAGCCTGTGCTGGATTGGAGAAATTACAGCTTCTGTAGAACACATTTCTCCTGTAGCAAAATGCAGAAATTGGTATGAGACTCCAGTTCAGTGAGTTGCAGATGTCTGTTCCTATTTGCTTAATGGTGATGTGAAGATTCCAGAGGCTGTTCTTCTCTTTCACATGTTATGGAAAGCTATGGCCTGAGTAGTTCTGCTGTAATGACATTATTGACACAGTTGCCTGTCCTTACCTTCCTAATGGACTGGCTCACCTTCATCTGCAGAGCAAGGCCCATAACACTTCCACTCCTGGAAAATCTGCAGCTGACACAGATCTGCAAGGAGCAGGACTGATAACTAAAAGCTGCCTGCCCTTCTTCTGGCTTGGAGTCTCCTCAAGGAGCTGTCCTGCCATTAAGGAGGTGATCTTAAGGGGCCAGAAATACTGGGGAGGAATGGGGAAAAAAGGCAGAGGCCAGTTCAGGTCTGTAGTGCTGTTCTAGAGCTGGGAGGTATATTATAATGAGTATTTTATTTTTCAAAACTTCTGATGCAGAGCATGGTTTATGATCAAAGAGGTGTCTTTTTCAAACTCTAGACATGCTGCCAGCTGCTGCATTCCTCTTTTATATGAGGTGATTTGTCTGTTGCTGTTGTCCAGAAATCAATTGCTTGGCTACTTGCTTGTCAGACATTGCTGTATTTCCCAGTGCTTTGTTCAAAGTGTTCTAGCTAGCAAAAATAATTAATTGTCATAATTTGTCATGTTCTGCCATCGCCATCTTTGGATATAGATTTGTTCTTGTCCCCTGAGCCAGAAGTACAGAAGATGCTTTCTTGACAATCAAAATCATAAATCTAGATGCCTTTTTTCTATCTTATGCTGCAAATATATGGGCTAGGAATTGTTAATTCTCTTTTTCATTCCTGTTGCTGCTGGTGTATTCAAAGATCACAATCCCAGGAAATATTTAGGAGGTGTGTAATCCAAAATGGACATACACAAGTGATTGAAGATGTGACAGGGAGCTCACATGAGTCAGTGAACATTTGCCTGTGAGGGGATGCTGACCAAAGAGGAATAGACAGGTGCAATTAGAAGTATTTCAGTGACCCATCTTCTCTCAGAGACTGCCTCCATTCATCATGTTTGTGTTTCCAGTTTTCAGTAAGAAACTTTCTTGCTCTTAGGCCTAGTTGTTTCCAAATAAGCTTTGCAAGTGTAGTATGTCTACATGGTTTAGAGGCAAAAAGCCTTAATTTAGACCCAAATGAAACAGCAAAATACCAAACCCACCATTTTCTAGAAGTGTCAAGTGTTGGACAGCAAATATGTGCAGCAGAGTATTTTCTTTGCAGCAACAGCTACTACTACCGCTAGACGGCTGTGTTGTTTTAAAATACACTGCCTATGGGAGCTTGGGTTAATTTTAAAAATATTGTTTCTTAAGGGAAGAAGAATTCAAAGCCCAGGGCAGGTGAGGGGAAACTGTTCAGAATCGTTCTAAAAACTTCTGTTTCTTCACAAGGAGGTGTAGTGTAAGGTTTGTTCAAGTGCAGAGCACCCCTGCCAAGGGAAGATTTTCTGTAGTGCTCTGCTCCCAGTGGGACAGCCAGCCAGGGGCTGAGTTTCTGGGCAGGCTGAGCTGTGGCTGCCGTGTGTGTGGGTTACTGTGTTTGAGTGGGTTAGGCCACATCAGGTGAGTTTCTCTCTGCTGTACTCCTGTGTACCTGTGAGGAAAAATGTTTGAAGCAAAGGGTCTTTTGGTAGCTCTCGCATGCCTGTGTGTTCTGTTCCCAGAGGTGGGGTTGCCAGAGTTGCTTCATACACAATGTACCAACTTCTTCTGTGCTTTGGTACCCACAAGGAAATGGGAGCAACTGAAAACTTGACCTGTACTGTGAATGCTGAGAGTCGTGAGGACGACATTAATAACTGCTCTCAAAATCCTCTGGAGTTTTAATATTTTATCTGATCTCTATTCCAGAAGTCATTATACTGCTTCCTATCACCTTTTGATAAACTGGTTGGCTTTTATAAAGCAGCCGTTGTAAGTTTATAAGGCAAATACTCTGTGGTTGGGCTCTTCTATACCATTATGTGTAATACAAATCTTAACAACAGGGCAGAGTGGAGGTAGTTCACAAATACATCATAATCAACGTAAACACAGTTTTAAAAGACATATATTGATTGTAAGACCAAAGATGGGAAGGACAACACTGTGATGGTGCTGGTGCCCATGTATACTGGCAGTGTCTGAGAGTGGCTGCTATCAGGCAGGAACCACATTGTCTGGAGGATGCTGTGAAGACCTCTGTGCAAAGGCATCTTCTGGTTCAAGGAGTTCTTTGTTTTTGCTCTCCGAAACATTGCATCCACAGTGTTTTTGTAATGTAATTAGCAATTATACCAAGCATCAATTGCCAGGCTGTCATTGATTGTCTCCTAGTCCATATTTCTTCTTCAGAAAACACTGCTAGATTTTAGCTATAAAAATCTCTCCAAACACTTACTTCCCAGAGAGCAGTGAGAAGGGTGAGTGCCTTCTCAGCTTTTGCAACTGACTATATATTTATGGAGGAGAACATACACTGATTGTTCCTATGATTTATAGATGTTATGAGAAAATAAGCATATCAGATCCATCCGAGGTGTTTGAATAGAGACACAAGGAAAATGTTATCTTCTTTGTAGCCAGTCCAATAAAAATTTCATTCCACCTTTGATCCTGATGCATTTTCAGAGGGCATGGGATTACAGACAGGTACCCTCAAGAGACCTTTCAAGAGAACACTATTATTTCTGAACTAAAAAATAGTCTCACCGATGATGTTCAAAAGTAAACAGACAACAATCATAGGCAGACCAGTTCCACTCTCATGGACACCTGTAATCTCTTTGATGTATAAACCAGCAGGGTTCCAGTGTCAATATCATCCTTTTGACATCAACCTCAGACTTCCATGTGGGACATTTAAAACATTGCTGCATTTGTGAATACGCAACAAGGACAGATTGGTTGATACAAATCTTCTGCTTATGCCCTACAGGGTTTTAAAACCCTTTTGATTTCTATGACTACGTTTCACTGTGGGCATGGTGCTCTGCAGTTGGTAGAGCTAATTCAGCAGAGCTCCTTTTCTCTCCAGGATCTTTGACTTCATAATAGTTGTGTGCAGACTTCATGAGGAAATAGCACACAGCACCCTAACAAAATATGTTTCACTGTCTCTTTTCTTCTGTTTGCTTGCTTGGTGTTACATGATACTATATTCTCTGAAGAATGAATTTTTAACTGGGAATTAAGTCACTTTTTCATTCTATTCCCTTGTTTAATAGCTCAGGACAGCTGATCATTCTGGGTGTTTTGTGCTGAAAATACTGGTGATTAAGGGACAAATCTTCAAAACTGCACTGGGATCTAATTATTCAGGCAGTGATATCTCATTTAAGAGAGCTAAGCCCTTTTAAATCAATGAGATGTCGTTATCTAAATACATTTGAGTGCCTTTTTTTTTTTAATCTGAGGAAATTATTGTGGTTTTGATTGGTTTTATTTATTTATTTTTGGGGTTGTTCGTTTATTTTTGTTTGGGGTTTTTTTTAACCCATTCATACTCCACAGTGAATTATGTCCCAGGGATTTTTTACTTGATGGTAAGATGATCATGATGCCACTGACATGGTCTGGTGGGTACTGACCTAGCCTGGAGCTTGAACTGGGTCACCAACTGTGCCTTTTTATTAGGGGTTTTGAGTGCAATTTGAATGCTCTGGAGCTAGCAGTGGAAAAAGTAGGATCTTCCATTCATGATTGATATACCCAGCATTCAAAGAACTGATTCTTTTTGCCTAGGTTATCAATTTCAAGGCTGAATGATACCATTATACTTGGCTATTCAACAGCTCTTATAACCAAGGGCAATAATTCTTTTTTCCAACTTTTGGAATGATTTTTACCTGTTCTACAAATGAGAACATAATTTTATTTTGACAGATTGTAAATTCACTGAAGAAAAAATGTTTCTGGAAGCTTGGAGAAAGGAAATATCTTTTTATTTGGTTCAATGGAGAAAACAAAACATGAAAGGAGAACAGAAAGATTTTGAAAAAAGCATTTTGTTAAAACACTACTCAAAATCAAATATTTCAAGTAACAATTGAAATGTCAAAATATCTGTAATTTGAGACTTAATCCTTTGATTCTTCCATTAAAAATAGTTTGGTTTGGTTTTGTTTAATAAATGGACCAGAGAGAGAAAAGGTAATACACAGAAATGTATTCGTCTCAAATTGTGTCATTTTGTGTCATTCCAAAATAAATGTTTGTGTTTTGTAATGAAACCCCAAAGCCCTTTGTTTCTCCAGCTATGGTAGGGGTAATGACTTTCTTGGTTACTTATTCCAGTGATTAAATTCTTGGTTTTGCTGTTGTTAGGGTGCATCTTGGTCATAATCTGTTTAATTACACTGAATAGACTATGGCTTTCATAGGGGAGACTTTTTAACTGATTTATAGCATTTTCATTGCTGTAATCAACACTGTGGCTGTTGTAGTAGAGGCAATTTCTGGTAGCAAATAACTGTAATTTTAGAGAAAATAAGGTATTGTGATAAAGGTGCTCAAAATTAATGCAGTGCAAATGCAGGCTAGAAATGAGGAACATTTTGGTTCTAACCGTAAGGCTAACTGATTGTTTTAGCAATTTGCCTAGGAGTTTGTTAAATTCTTCTCTGTCTGATTTCATAATCAAGATTGGCAGTCTTTTTGGAAGATGCCTGAGTCCACAAGAAATAACAGGCTTCATTCAGAAGCTGACTGAAATAGTATTGTTGTTATTGTATATTCTGAATTATGCAGAAGACAAGAAGATACTTTTATGCTTTTCAGTGTTACTTTAAGAGATGGTAACACTTCTTATTACCTCGGCAATAGTATAGTTCCACTGGAGTCAATGGCAAACTTTCCCACAATGACAACAGAGTTTACATTTCACCACTGACTCAGCCTTAAGCGCTTCCTTAGCTTAGGTGGCTGTGTGGAATAAAACTTCTCTTTGAACCTTAATTGTATAGGTGGAGATGATAAAAGTGTTTTGTCAAGAAGTTGGACTTTCTTCCTGAGTGTTGTAGCAATGGCATCTAAATGCAATGCCAATTCAGTTATGAGGAAGAATAGCCTTGTAACACTCCTCAGTCTCAGACTTCTGCAAGCCTTAGGCCAGGGACAATTTCAAATGCCTCTAGTACCTGTTGTACTGAGGGAGTTTACTACAATGCATTTAGAATTACTACACAGAGATTAAGTGGAGTCAGAAGGCATTCCAGACTTTCTTTGGCAGAGAGGTTAGATAATTTCTTCAGATCCTTCCTTTAACCACAGGGTTTAGGCAGGGTTTTGGTGATTGTGGAGGTCTTTTTAGGGTTTCATTTTAGGGTTTTGTGGGGGGTTTTTTGTTTGTTTAATTAATCTTACACTACATAATGAATTAGTATTTCAAAATAAGACTAGTTTGTTTCTTCATTATAAATCAAAAAAGAGGAATTGCCTCAACTGAAAACCCAATTAAAACCTACTGCCACCATGGCTCAAGGGGCTCCTGAATGCATGACGAATACTCTTGTGCCCTTTGACTTCCAGTTAATAGGTATTTAATCTATTACCCTATTTAAACCCAACTTCAGGAGTGCACTATAATGATGATCACTCACATGTGTTGCCTGGCCTATAAAGTGATGAGAAGCTCAACTTCTTTTGTGGTAAAATCAGTAGAGGGGTTGTAGATTTGCAAGCTGATGAGTGTAACACTGGTAGCAGCTCTCTCTGTTCTTTGGTGTGTCTGAACTTCTCAAGCCTTGGCTTAAACTGCATGTTGCCAAACAAAAGGAAAGTTACTTACAGGAGCAAGCTTAGTCCCTGAGAATGCTGGAAGGAAGGAAGCTCATCTGCTGGTTGTGTGAATTGGCTATAAAGTGCTGCGGCACTGAGTTTGTGCATTTCGCAGTGGTCCCCCTCAAGAGAATGTACTGTCATTGTAAGTTGACCATTATGTTCATATGCTCAACTCTGAATAAATATTCCTTCAAAAATGCCAGGGGAGAGAACTGGGTCTTGCCAGCATCTTTAATGTTTACTGCTGCCTCCATCTGCTGCTGCTATGATTTTCTCTCTTGAGATGCAGTTTGTTTTGACTCTTATTCCTCTTGTATGTTAATTATGTTCATGCTGTGCTCTTATGGATGAGGAAAAATGTGATATAGAGAGATCAGCAAAGAACTTGCTCTTTTTTACATGTATTGCTTCAGTAATGTGGGGGCATTCTTTTGTTAAAATTTTTGCATGTTTTTCTGTGATCCTGATCTTAGAAACTATGAGGTAAATTAGGAAACACTTCTACTGAATTCCATTAATGCTAAGCCAAATTGGAGTTTGCTATCAGTTTTTGTTTAATTGGACCAGATATTTATACAATTCTGGTGTCTTCTCTCCCTAGAACATGTTACCTGTTGGACCGTGTGCTTACTTAACAAGCCTTAAAGGTGTTTTGCAAGAGATACTGGGTGCTGTGCTCTAAGGCTGTGAGGGGAAAAAAGAATCTGAGGTGCTTGACATTGATGCCTGACTGTTTTGATTGCTTCATTTATTAAGGGCACATCTGCGAAGGAAGGGGTTCTCATACCCACTGTTCTTGCACCTGAGAACATCCCAAACCATGGGTGGCAGTGAGATAATTAATGTGCTTCTCAAGAAGGAAGATGTATTCCCAACTATGTGTTTGTGCGTCACAGTAGACATTTAGCTCAACAAATAGCCATAGATAGTGTACTCAGTGACTTGGGATTGCAAACTGGGAAAAGATGCAGCTATGAGGACTTATTTTTTAGCATTTTGGGTACCTTAGCACACGTCCTTCAAAAATATAGTCCATCCTTTTGTAGCACAATCAGTTGGCATACAGATATACTCAGTGTCTGGTGTATTTTGAGTGAGATGAAACTGGAAATGAATAGAGACAGTGATAGAAATAGGACTAAGTGGTGTGATATCCATGAATTTGGAGACCTGAATCGATCTATCATTTCTTAAATTACCTGATTGTATACTCTAGTGATTTATCATTACCTGTTTGTAACTGTACAGCTTTATGGAAATGGTTAAATGTTATCCTGAAGATAGGAGAAACAATGTCCAAAACTGAAGGTCCAAATCGTTTTGAAATCCATGGCAATAACTCAAGGTTTTTATGTTCTTAGTCCAGGTAATGACTTAAGGAGTGGAAAATGGCTGGTAGCTTTATCGAGGTCATCTGAGGTGACGGTTATTATAGATGGCATGGTTTGTGTTCAGCGTTACACAGGCTCATTAAATGGTGTTCCTAAAATCTGATTCTAGTCTGCTTAATACTGACACTGAATGTTACAGTGAATTTTGGTAATCCACACTTCCATTCAAACATGTTCCTGTATTCTAGTGAGACACAGCAGTTTGCAAAGTATTTGGAGCGTACTTACAAATGAGGTTCACTTTACAGTATGACTTACACAATTTATCTGATATTTATGTTCAAAAAACAGTTCCGCAAGACATGATTTAGGGTCTGGTGACCACATTTTTATATTCATAAGAGCATTTCTTTTCCTGGGTATGTAGATGCCTTACAAAAGAGGAAACTGCCTACATTGTGTAAGTCATTGCACAAAAATTGCTCTCAAATGTTAGTGAAGGTAATTTCAGCTTGGTGTTTTTAAGGAGAAATGTGTAAGAATACTCAACAAGTTACCAATACAATGATGTCCTAATCCTAGAATCTTTGTAGCTAACTCTTAAAAACATAATTTTTTTTCATGGCTGTTTCATCAGGGATGAGTCCAAAAGTACTCACTTGTATCATATCCCTCTTTGGAGTAAATTGATATAGCTTTGCTTGAAGGTAGTAGAACTGAGATGAATCTCATCTACTGGGACCTGTGGCCATAAAGCCAGAAATTCTCTGAAATGTGAATTGCATAGCGGTACCCTTCATCTTGCAGAGAGGCTTAGGATTCAAGGTGACTGGACCCTGAGTATTGTTTCAGAAAAACATGGCAAGCGAGGGATTGCCTTGGACTACTATGGGATTGTTACATCTCACAGAACTGAAATACAGCCAAAAGTTAGAAAAACCTGTAGTGTAACAAAATTTTCAAAACAGTGTCAGTATTGAGCAGTGTGTGTAGCATTAAGTATCTTTTCTGGAATGCCTGCCCAGGAAACTTTTGCTAAGGAAAACTCATAATGATCCAGAGAATACGCTTTTAGTGTGAGACCTACCTAAAAATGTGTATGTGACAGTACAGACAGCTTCTTATTTGGTCACTTTTTTCTTGTTCCAGCTGAGTACCCCAAGTAGTCTTAACCACATCAGAAAGTTTGTGGAAGTCATCTCATCTCATACCAAACAAAAGACTCTTTTCCTCAGTGTTGGAACACTCCAGAGACCTTACAAGGAAGGGCTGGTGACAGGCAATGCTGTTTGACTGACGTGGCTCATCACGAGCAATGCGATCTCTGTAAGGGAGGAAGCCTTGATCACATTTTCTTCTTGCTGTGTCCTCTAGTGCAAGGCTCTATATTTGGGAATTGCCTTTCCTATTTCCTGACTCATCCATGTCAAAAATAAAAGGACGTTAGGCTTTTTTTAGACCAAGGAAACCGTTATAATTTTTATAGTACTTGGCATCTCTTAGTAAGAGAAGCAATTGTCTCTGCAGTTCCTAGTACTTCTATAAGGTAGTGTAAGGTCCCTTCCAACCCAAATCCTTCTCAGGTACATGTCTATCAGTAAAGAAAATGGTCCAGGTCCTTTACTGTGTGGTCTTGAGGGCAACTTGGCCTGGCCTGGCTCTTGCCTGTAGGGCCTCATGTATGTCCATGCCCATTTTTCCCCACTACCCATGCTGCATATGAGAAGCATGCTCTGTGGCTATGTCCTTAAATTGTGGGTGACGTCAGTCAAAACGGGGTCAGTGTGACAAGAAGCAGTGTCACGAGAGGGTGTTCATATCTGTGCCCTTGCTGGATCACTATTAGAGACGTGGCTGTGGGGGGCTGGTAGAGAAGTTCCAGGTTCATGCTCCAGAGCTGTTTGTTCAGTGGCATCCCCCTTCTGCTGTTTCCATGTTCACATCCACATCTTCTGTCTAAATCAGAAGGAAATTGACTTTCTCTCAGCTCTGAGCCTAGAGGAACTTATCTCAGCTATGGCTGGAGAAAATAGCCCTCATGGTCTGGAGTGTGTTGGAAGGAGCCTTGAAGGGCTCCTGCACTGTTTTGCTGGATGAAGTGTTGGCTGTATGAAGTGAGAGGATGGTTTGTCTCTTGAGGCCTTTGCATATTTGATTTCTTCACCAGTTATACAGAGGGGGTCACCTTTCCCTCGCTAAGATGCTTGCAAATGGATTCTAGTCTGACTTGGTAGACCTGAACACAATTTACTATGTTGTGTACTACTCAATTGTCTCACTTTTTAAAAACCCACACTTTCATATTTTCTTCTGTCTCTTGTGTTTGCTAAATTCATTGCTAATTGAAAAATAAATTACTTAATTGCACCAAGATTCTACCTGAGTCCTGGAAGTATTGAAGTTATAAATTGTCTGGTCCAGACCACTGTGAAGTTTTAATTGCATTTTAAGAGCTCAGTGGTTTACCACAGAGATATCTTTTGTTAGGCATTAACACCTTCCTCAGGTGGTGAGGTCACAACAGGGCATTTCTCATTGCTTTCTTCCGCCTTTGCTGTCTGCTCTTAGGTTCTGTGCACTTTAATTTTGGACATGGGCTGATATGTTTACAGGCATACCCATTTACTAATCTTAAATAACATGCAATAAATATAGTTTTCTTTTGAAAGAAAACTATACTGTGTTGTGTTAACCTTTTTGTCCCCTAGATGTGAGAGAAGAATATATAAGAAGAATATATATATATTCACCCTGTGGCTTAGTACCCATCTTATGTTTTGTGATGTTCAGTCATGACTACAGATCTCAGCTGGGCTAATGTGGAAGTTCCCATTTCCAATGGTTCGGGAGATACCTGCTGGAAGATCTGGGAGCTAAATACTGTAGTGTTTGTACATCAGGAAGAATGTGTAGCTGTGGTCACTTAGGACCTAGTTTCCAAGCCGTGAAGCAGGTGCCAATAAGCCTTGGTAAGAATGTGGTGGCTTGTCAAGAACATGGGAACTGAGCCGGGTGACCAGGGTTGTGTCTGGCTTGAGTGCATCTGTATGACTGCAGTCACACCTTGGGATTGCAGTGGGGCATCTACTCTGTTCTAAGCACTGTTTCTTTCAAGGGCTTTTTTCAGAACACCAAATCAAGTTCCTTCAAACTGGAATATTTTCATACTGGAGTGGTCAAAGAGTGAGTCAAAGCAGGTCTGGTACAATTAGCAGCTACCTCACAAAGATTATAAAAGGATTATCTCTGTTATTAGAGCTTATAAGGATGGGTGTCATCTCAGAGAACAGGGAAATGGTAAGTTTGAGGCCTGATATTTAAAATGGTTGAATAAAACTGAAGGGGAAATGGAAATAGAAGACCTGGAAAAGAGCTAACACAGACAAAGCCATAACTAATCATCAGTATGATGCTCTTTCACAGGGAAGATGCCATTCCAAAGCTTCTGCACAGTACAGTCATATACAAGATCATATTCCTCTTGGCAATGTTGGGGCATTGCTGAATTCTTATGATTAGTCTGGAAATATCCAGAGTGAATGTGTTGGAGATTCAGAGGTAGTAAAACTAAAGCTTAAACATGTCTTGCAAGGGAAGTGTGGAGGTACTGTGCTCTGTTTAAAGCAGTAACTGAAGTGGGGCATAAGATTTCAAGACTGCTACAAAAATACGGAAAATCAGCTACCTGCTAAGACTGCAGAGAACAGGAAATAACTGCACAGCAAGCGTTTGTATTGAGTAATAGGGACTATTTTTAAACTGAATTCAGCTATACAGTTAAATATAATTGTTCTTAAAATTATTATTCCAAAGAAAATCTTTCAGATAGACCACCTCTGTCAGGTTGTATTCTATAATTAGTCCTGTCCTACTTTTTTTTTTTTCCATGACTAACTCACACAGGAGCTACTGGGAGGAAGGCGTGCTTGAAAATCCCCTGAATTACATGCTGAGCTGCTGATCTGTGAAAGCTCATACATGATAATGGGATTTAAATGCTTAAAATACCCATGAGAAATCTGAGTATGAGGCCTTCCAAGGCTTTAGAACAATGACTGAAGAGCCCTGAATTTGAGCATAAATTGTTCCTTTGTTTTCTGAAAATGGAATTCATAAAATGCTGAATATCTCAACAGGCTGCTCTAGCCCCTTGAGATCCACCTCTATCTCCTCAGACACTGTCCTTGCTGTGGCACAGGTGCCTAAATGTCTGATTCGAAGTTCTCAGTCCCATATACTAGAATAAAGTGATGTATAAACCGTGAAATGTATAAAAGTTAAGATTTTTTGATTCTTACACCTCATAGATGCCTTCTGAAAACAGTTTCCTATTGCTTCTCAGAGGGGATTTTAGCAGAACTCTCAAGCACTCTGTTCCTATTCAGACTGGACTAGCTTTGAAAATACCTGGTTTGCTATAAGATTATTATCCTGCTCTCTCGGTTAGTCAGCTTTTAGAAATGTGTGTCCTGCAGTAAGAGAGTTTCTCTGCTCACAGCAAAGATTTTCTTGAGTTGATATTTAAGTGTGTTAGTATTTAAAGCTTGGGGCTTTTGCTCCTTTTTTTTTGTTTTTTCCCTATTCTCAGTAAGGGCTATTATGAACATCACTAATGCCCTCTTAATAACACAGACCCACTGCATTTCAATACCTGCATACAACTTGCTCAGCCCTTCTATGTAAAACTTCCCAATGCTCTCAGCTGCTCTGCATCAGAAGATTAATTATTTCCAACACAGAGTGAATGGCTTTGTGATACAGGAATGTGACCTACAAATCTGTAGGCTTTTGCTTTTGAGCTCAGAAACCTCTAGTGTAAGAAATTAGGTTGCACACAGCTTTACTGTGATGCTTTTAGTGCTCACTGGACCTGGAGAAGGATGGATGACATTCTGCCAGCACTCCATGACCTCTTGCACATTGAGCCCTTGTGGAACAGGGAGTTGTACCTCGCTTTGGTCCTTATCTGTGAGACACTTGAAACAACATAAGTGAAATATGGAAGCAGGCCTTGAACAAAGAAGGCTATATGGATATGAGGGCATGTGGTATCAGTCCCCTCAAAAGCCATGCTTCCTTTCTTGCTTTATATGCTTTAAGCAACCAGCTTCCCACTTCTCAGGCAATAGAAGAAATATGTGAATTTTACTAAGTGCAAGTGGATACAGAACTATGCCCTTTTGAAAATTTAAGCACTGGAATCTGGCAGTGCATGATGTTGATCACTGTGAAGAGGATTTTGAGACAAGTTTTAAAAGTGAAATGAGACTGCAGTTTTCCTCGGCAAAGGAAATGTAAGGCTTTTGTGGGCATGCAGGTGTTTACGTCTAGGATGCCTTTAGGATAAAAGATGCCAAAAATGAAGTGATGAATGTGGCAGTGAAGGTAGCCACAGCTTAGTCTGAACTGCTTGAGGCTGGGTTTAAGATTTCTCATATAGCAATACTCTCACTTTCTGTAGCATAAACCATGCTGTCTCCATCCCTTGTGCTGTAGTTTGCAGCACAGCTCGACTGCACTGTTGGAGTGTGCGCATCCTCCATCAAAGTCATTTGGCTGGTAGCCTCTCTGTTCTTGGTGATTAATCAGTCTTGTGTGTACCCGAGCCAGCCTCAATCCTTGACACTTTCTATCGAAGAGGCTTTTAATGGAAAAGGTGTTAACAGGAAAGGGCAGCTACACGAAAGGTGTTAACTTGGAATTTTGTGTTTTGAAAGTCAAAGGGACGCATGCTCCTGCTGTATTCGCAGAAAAAACAATTAAGAAAGTAACCAAAATCAATTACCCATATGATAGCTGCTTCTTAAGTTCAAGGTTAAGTGGACCATTTTCTAAATTTAAAACAAATGCATGCAGCCTAAACCTGATGAAAGGGTAGATTGCAAGCTGCACAATATATCAAGAACTTGTGATTTACTCGGTTTACATGAAGTAATGCGTAAAATCCAAGTCCAGATGGTTAAAACTGCTACTGAGTTTGTGTTTGCTTATATATATCTATATGTGTGTGTATATATATATTATATACAAATATATAAATTATTTTAGCACTTATCCTGAATCCCAGCTGCTTTTGAGAAAGAATACCCAGGAGGAATTTTCCATAACTACTGCATCTTATTCCAAGGATGTTGGTTTTACAGAAACCAGAGAGAACAGTGCTGCTTCTGTATCTTTTTGAGATATTTAATTCACTAGGATAATTTTCAATTTCATTGCTAGTTTGCAAGATGTAATCATAAGGCCTTCTCCTTCAAGTCCTATAGTGGCACTCTTTTTTTTTTTTTTTTT
>VYXC01005506.1:280139-291745 GCA_013397175.1 Platysteira castanea
GTCCCCTCCGAGTTAGCACAATATCAAATTCTACCTTTTTCCCATTCCCCACACTCTGGAGGTATTTTCCAGGGTTACTTTTCTTAATGGCAGTTCTATGAATGAAGACATCTTCCCCCATGTCATTTCTTTTTATAAATCCATAATTTTTTCTGACATTATATCATATCACAGTCCCCAAAACCCTCGTTGCAATAACCCTCTGTGTTGTTTATGCTGTTTCCGATTTGCTGTCTTTTTGCTGTTGGTTCATGCCTTTTGCGATGGTGCCGTGCTGCAGTTTCTGGCAGTCTCTGCAGCCTTTTCCGTGCTGGGGCTTCTTGGGTTGTTCCATCCCACCGGCCCTGCTGCGCTTGCTCCAGTGCCTCCATCCGCGCCGGGCTCAGTCACGGCCCACTGACCGCTCCAGCTCCTGCTGCCGTGGCTGCGTTGGGGCCGCCCATGCCCGCGCGCTGTGGCTCCCGTCGGGGCTGCCGCTGCTCATGCTCCCCGTGCTCGGCCCCGCTGAGCCGGGCCCCGCCGAGCTGCCCCCTCTCACTGGCTCCCTGCCCCTCATGGCACAGCCTGGGCTGGCCCCGGTGCCATGGCTCCGCTGGTTCGAGTGGCTCCAGCAGCTCCAGTCCCGCCGCTCTGGCCGCTGGCTCTGCCGCTCCACCGCAGCAACTGCAGTTCTCTCCAAGCCGCCGGAGCCGCCCCGGCCACAGTCGAGCCACCTGCCCTCAGCGCCGTGGTGCTGCCTGTCCTCGTGGTGCTCACGCTGCTGCTCGGCACTGGCTCCGCTGCTCCGGGTCCACACACGCCTCTGCCGCTGCTCGCGTCACTATAGCAACTATGGTTTTTTCCACTCCGCGCCGCCAGAGCTGCTGGAGCCGTTTCACACACCGGGACTGCAGTTCATGGCTCCCCACCCGTTCGCGGAAGCCGCCTGGGCACTGCGCTGCTGCCACCACCGCTGCCCACAGGCACGTTGCCGTCCTCAGGCATGTCACCAGGGCATGTGCCAAGTGCGTCCCGTGCCTTCGCCATAGCCGCTGTCGAAACCAAGGCTCGGGCCAGCCCACCCGCTTGCAGGAACCTTCTGGCTGCTTCTCTCAGCGTGCTCGGGCCTGGGGCTGTGGCCATGCTTGTGCTCACGTGGCAGGGAGCTCCGAGGTAGTGGGGGGGGCCGCAGTAAGACACGCACTGCTGAGGAGACAATCTGCAGGTACAGTCACAGGATCAGAGGGCCACATGGTCTCGGCCGTGTGTTGGCGGCCATCTTCTGCTGTAGAACCATGCACGTGGTTCGTAAGGGCTTCATTGATTACAGAAAATGCGTAGAGAGCTTTTATCACTAGTACCTGTTTTGACTGAACCATTATTTCATCCAAAATATTGCACCAAAAATCGTTTAGAGGAGTTCCAGGAGGATTAACGTTAAAGCATAAGTCCTGAGAAACATAGAAAAAGTTTTTGAAAAACTAGTCACAAAAATGTTCTACATATCCCGGAGTAATTTTCCTGTTTTGCTGTTCCAGGATTTCTTTAATTTCCAGGTAAATTTCCTTCTGTGGCTCAGACAGCCACATTTCCCACGATTCCTTCATAGTCCAGAGAGAACAGCCAAACCAGGGCAAGGAGAAAAGACCCAGGGAATTCTTACTCACTGCTTCCTTGGATTTTTCTCAAAATCTTCACTGCTCTTCTTAAGCTGTCTTCAGGGGTCCAGGGATCGTTAAAATGCCTAAAATTCTCCACCATCTGTTGCAGTGGGGTTCCTGCAACCTTCCCTGGCAGACAGCTTTGACCCGTGGAAAGAATCAGGAACAATAATCTTGATAGATGTTCATAAATGCTCTTTATTTTCTCACAGCCTCATGGCTGGGCCTGGCACAGACTGACTACAACAACTGCCCCAGAATCATGTGAACACCCACTTAAGTACAGGATTCTCTGGGCGGAGTTACATTTGAAAAGACCAATGAGGAACAGGATTTAGACACAATAGCATCAGGGAGCTTGGAAACCCCGTGTAACTCGACCATGCTTCCACTCCCAAGGCCCATCCCCCCCAGGGGCACCTCCACAAGGACCAGTGACAAAAGGACAGTCAGGGCAAGGATGAAAAGGAACACAGTCCAAAAGCTTAACAACACTTAACTTACACCTTAAGCCTAGTAATTTAACATAGGGAAAACACTTAATTTATAACTTAACTGTAACAATCTAAGAGAGGAATAACACTTCAAAGCATTTAACCTAACTTATAACTTCAAAGTTATACTTAGGAACCTGACAGAAGGAGCCTAACAACTTAACAAAAGAACAACACTTAGCAGCATTAAAGTAAGCTTATAACTATAACTTAACCTTACTTACTGGCCTGGATAGGTAGATATCTGAGACACTTAAACATCTAAGAAAGCAGTATTTCTCTCGGATTTGCTATAGCATTTGGGCAGGGGCATGCATGCAGACAGAAACAGTCAGTGCAAGCAAGGTACCCATGAAAAATTCCCCTCAGAGGTCAGTGAAATATTCACTTTGAATGCTTTTGCATCTCCTCATGGACAAAGGATTGGGCCTCGAGGAGTGAGGTATCGGCCCAGGACATGCTGTGTTTCAGCGATCCTCCAGGCATAGCAAACCTGAGGGTCCACAGGGGATGCAGAGACCCTGAGAGGGGTCCCACTCAACTCCCAACTTGGAGTTTGCTGGTTGCAGGCCTGCTGTGGCCCAGGAGAGCTCAAAGGACCCCATTTTGGATTGCTGTTTATAGGGTTGCTAAAGAGTGAGCTTTAGTCATAACAAAGTGTCATCATGGCCACAGTTTGGGTTGGCATTTTCTTTGTAAGTGTGAGAACAGGGATGTTATGCCATCCAGGCAAGTGGAATATTTTCCAAGGCTGGTCATAAGGGAAACAGGAGTGTGTTAGCAATTCCTGGGAGCAGACAGTGTTTCTGATAAGCTTGGAAAGAGCTGAGCCCAGATGCTGTTTTCAAGGCCAAGGCCTAGCAAGCATTTCTCAGATCACACTGCAGCCTGGAAAGGAGGAAGTGGGGGGAATGCACCACCACAATTGGTGACAGCCAACACAGTTTCACTAAGGACAAATCATGACTGACAAGTTTGGTGGCTGTTGTGGTTTGACACAAACAGCCTGGCACAAATGCCAGGCACCCATGAAAGTTGCTCACTCACCCTCCCCTGCCACTGCTGGGCAGAGGAGAGAAAAATTTATTGAACGCTTCATGAGTTGAGATAAGGACTAGGAGAAAGCACTCCAAGGGCAATACAGGGTCAACTTAGAAATACAAAGTGAATTTATTACTAACAAAATCAGAGGAGGATAATGAGAAGTAAAATAAGCCCTTAAAACCACCTTTTCTTCTCCCAACCCTTCCCTCCTTCCCACTGACAGTGCAGGGAGACAGGGCATGGGGGTTTTGGTCAGTTTGTCACCTGAGATCTTCTTCCACTGCTCAGGGACAGAAGTCCTTCCCCTGTAAGACCGTGGGGTCCCTCCCACAGGAGACAGTTCTCCATTAACTTTCCAGTGTGGGTCGACTCACACGAGCAGAAGTCCTCCCAAAACTGCTTCAGTGTGGGTCTCTCCCCACAGGGTGCAGTGCTCCAAGGCCAGGCTGCTCCAGCCTGGCAGCAGGGCCTTCTCTCTACTGGGTCTTCCACTGGATCACAGCCTCCTCCAGGCACTCACCCGCTCTGGCACGGGCACCTTTCCCATGGGCTGCGGGTGGATCTCTGCATCCCCTGTGGATTTATGGGCTGCAGGGGGACAGCCTGCCTCACCATGGTCTTCACCACGGCCTGCAGAGCACCAATCTCGGCTCCACTGGTGTTTCCATGTTGTTTCCCTCACATGTTCTCACCTCTTCCTCTTCTCTAGCTGGAATTAAAACTGCACCCCCCTTTGTTTTGATTTTCTTCTTAAATATGTTATCACAGAGGCATTACCATCATCTCTAATTGGCCTAGTTTTGGCCAGCAGCATGTCCATCTTCAGAGCCATCAAGGATTGGCTCTGCCGGACATGGTGGAAGCTTCCAGCAGCTTGTCACAGAAGCCACCTCTGTGGCCCCCTCATACCAAAAACCAGGCCATGCAAAATCAAGACAGATGGATGGACCACTCAGTGTGTAAGGAATTGGCTGGATGGCTGTGGTCGAAGGGTTGTGGTGAATGGCTCCAGGCTGGTGCCGAGTGGCATTCCTCAGGAGTGTGTGGAGACCAGTGCTGTGTAACGTCCTTGCTGGCAGTATGTACAGTAGGAATGAACACACCTGCAGCAAGCTTATTAATGGCACCAAGCTGTGTGGTGCACAGCTGTGTGGTTGACACGCTGGAGGGAAGGGATGCCATCCAGAGGGACCTTGACAGGCCTGAAAGGTGGGCCCATGCAAGCCTCATGAAGTTCAACAAAATCAAGTGCACGGTTCTCCACTTCTGCTGGGGCAATCTCAAGCACAAATACAGACTGGGCAAAGAATAGATTGAGAGCAGCCCTGAGGGGAAGGACTTGGGTGTGTTGGGGGACAAGAAGCTCAACATGCGGCAACAGCGTGCACTCACAGCCCGGAACACCAACTGCAACCCCCAATATTCCACTTTTATGGATTCTACCTGCAGTACAGCATTCAGCTCTCAGGCCCCCAGCATAAGGATATGGTCCTATTGGAGCAAGTCCAGAGGAGGGTCAAGAAAATGGTCAGAGGGCGGAAGTACCTTTCCTATGAAGACCAGGCTGAGGGATTTGGGGTTGCTCAGCTATGAGGCGACCTTATTGCAGCCTTTCAGTACCTGAAACGGACCTACAAGAGAGCTGGAGAGGAACTTTTTACAAGGATGTGTAGTGATAGGACATGAAAGGGGGGAATGGCTTCAAACTGAAAGAGGGTGGATTTAGACTAGATTTTGGGAAGAAATTCTTTGCTGTGAACCAGATTGCCCTTAGAGGGTATGGATGCCCCATCCCTGGAATTGTTCAAAGCCAGGCTGGATGGGACATTGAGCAACTTGGTCTAGTGACCCATGGCAGGGAGGTTGGAACTAGATGAATGTTAAGGTCCTTTGGTCCTTTCCAAACAAAACCATTCTATGATATGAGTGATTACATAGATTAGGTAGATTAGGTAGATCCACCCAACCCTATGTGAAAGACTGATGGGAAAATGTTTTAAGTGTGTGTGCAAGTTTTACACTGCTTTGGTATGTATACCAGTTTAAATTCATACCTTGGATTATAACACAACGTGTTTGATCGTGCACATTTTGGGGAGCCAAAAATAAAGCCTCCTAATTATCAGTGATATTGTCAGCTGTGGTAATCATCTTGTTTTGGTAAGAAGTCTTGGATGCAGAAATGTTAAAACACAGCCATTAGCAAGTCTTTGTGATAAAAGCTTTTGTACAAAGCTTGAGGCATCCATAGGCTTATAACCTGTAAATTACAGGGATTTAGAAAGGACAAGTATTTTTACAGGTGATCAAGCATTCGAGGTAATAGTAGAAAGCATTCAAATGAAAGTAAGTAACATAAAGGCAAAGGCTGTTCAAAGGTGGCTGAGGTTAGTTAGGGATGTGAACCACTCTGTTCTCGGGAAAAAGCTGTCTTAAATTGATTGAAGGAGAGGAGAAACTGAGCATCATGTAGGAGCCAGGCATGGACTTTCTTGTATCTTTCTCTAAAGTACATATAGATCTGGACTTGACTCCCATGCAGATCAAGGCAGACTACTTCGCTGCTGCACACTGAATTTTCCTCTGTCCCTGTGTGGAACCTCCTAACAACATGCATATCTGTGTTTTATTGCATTCAATGTTTTCTAGTCTAATTATAGTTTGATTGCTTCCCAAATAAGTCTGGGTCTGCTACTCATTCTGATTCACCACTGTAAACTTAATTATTTGATGTTCTCAGTAAACAGACACTCCAGGAGACAACTGGTGATTGTTTTAAAAGAAATCACTGCAGGATTTCAAGCTATCAACATTAATTCTATGGAATATGATTGTGTCACCCTTCATCCCAATTTTGTACCTAAAGTTACCTAAAAAAAAAATACAGTCAATCCCGTTATACCCAAAATTCGTATTCGTAACTGCTGCAAGTTTTAAATATTCAGCATGCATCTTCAGAATTTTTAAGTGTAAAACAGTTTCTGTGTATTCTTCCTCACTAGGCAGACTGTGTGTTGTACATCTTTATCACAACAGCATCTTTGACAGCAACGTGACTCGCTGTATTATTCAATGGCTAATGTAAAGGTAACTATTTAGTTTAATTTATAGTCCTAAAATCTTTGAACATGCCGTTAAAGTGTATCTTTATGCTTATAAATGTAAAAAGGTAAGACAGGCAGTCTGCCATGTTTACAAATTGCTCTGGCTACTACAATGTGCCGAGGATGTGTAAAAGAGTTAAAGAAGTGCTGTTGTGCTTTTTACTTCTGTGGAACATCTCATATTTGTGATAAATGTTGTCAGGTTTCCATGGTTAGGGAGCTGTTCACGGCCACTGTCTAGCCTGGAGCTAATTCTATGGATGTTACCATGGGCACTGATGGAAGAAAATTTATATTGAATGAAAGACTATCATGGAAAGAAGGCAGGAGGCAGAAAAGGAGTGACAGTTATAATTGTGTTAGAGGTCAGGAAGGTCTTGTAACTGTGGAAGAGCTGTGAAGCTGTACTGGCATCATATAGTACAGAAATATTCAATGTATGTATGCTGCGGCTGTGGAAAGCGTGAGGAAATAATGCTTCCAGCCCAAGAGCAAGTCTGTGGCTGTTGTCCTAATCACCTAGGAGCTGTGACTCTTAAGCTCACAGTGCTAGAATAGAAAAAACTTCATGTTGTTCTCTGTAGACAATATGGAATGAGTGTGTGTCCCTAATTCTCTCCTTTAGGAATATGCTGCCCATATATATAATCACATATAAGTGAAGCATGGAGCGTGTCATCTTGGAAGCATTCCAACACCCAGGCAGCTTCACTGATGTGAGCAGCTGTTTTGGCTGAGATGTGGACAGCACATTTGAGAAATAAGATTTAAAAAAACCGCCTTCCCTCCAGCTCTCCCCTGCAAAACCAAACCAACCAAACAAAAACCCAACAAAACTCAACCACACACACAAAAAACTAAAATCCATATTCTTGCACATTCCTTTGATCCTGATGCTGCTGTGCATTTTTGATTTCCCAATATAATTTAAATCTCACAGAGTTCTGCTAGTGTTTGAGATATAAGATATGGCATTGGACCTTGGCAAGTCCCTTGGGCACCAGCGATCCTCCTGGGTTTGGGTATTACTGAGAGGATTAAGGCCACCAGCCAGGATTTCTGATGCACTCGTTTCAAGGGTAAAAATGTATGTCAGGAAGTTTTAGTTCCAAACTGCCCCTGTCTTTCATAGCCAGCATCTCTTCTGCCTTCAGCTTTTCCACCTCCCTCAGTCTTGTTTCCTGACTCAAAATCAGTTAGCTCTTTTTTAAGGTGTCAGAAGTGAGAGCTACTGTTAATTCTTCCTTCTTGAGCACCTATGAGTTGAGTTGCTGTGAAGAACATGAACTATCCAGTGAAGAATGCTGGAAGCACCTGCCAGTGTGGGTGGTATACATGAGGAAAAGCTGGGATGAGATCCAGAGACTATATGTTGGGAGGATTTTGAAAATTATGTTCTGTGGGGGAGAGGTGGCAGATGGCAATCCTTCACCCTCATGCATTTTCACTCTTCAACCACCTTGCTTTTGTTCACAATGAAGAAACCGAGTGGTGTCCTGACTTCTGTTTTTCTTCCAATGAGCACCTTATGAAACTCATTGTGTGAACCAAGTGGGCCTTGTTTGTTGTGAGGACTTGGGCCCTTGACTCTGCCTCCTGCCTTGTCATGACTGGCAGTTGACCTGCTGCCAAAGGCCTGACAAAAGATTGGGGGGGAAAAATTAATAAAGGATTTGCAGTGGTCTGAAAAGGAATCTTGTGGGACTCAAAGTTGTCGTTTTCCAAGGTCTTTCTGGATATTACCAAATGATTTCCCCAGCTTATCAGTGCATCTTCCCTACCAAAGGAGTCCCATGTCTGCTTTAATAAATACTGTTTTAATTTGAAAGTTTAAGGTTTTAATATGAAATCTCAACAACTTTTGCTCCCTTCAGTGTAGTATCTCTTTGTTTATTTCTTTTCTCTCAAAAGACAAGAATAACTTTTGACATGCTGCCCCTCTTATTAAAGTTTCCAGTAGTAGGAGCTACTCAGTATGGACAAGTAGAATGTTTTCCTGATGAAATCAAGTCACAGTTTTTTCTCTAATTTATTTTGAGAAAAAGAGAGAGGAGTAAAGATTGTTCTTCTGGTTAGAAAGTTTATAGTGGCATCCTGATGGGCCAAAGCAAATCAAAATAACATTTGTGTTTACTTTACTTGTCTGAGTTTTTTCAAGAAATAATGTGATTTAGTGCTCTTTTCTGTTCAACAAGTAAGTACCATTCTGTCTGCACACTGGGGCAATGAATGCATCCTCTGCTGCATTTCAGTCTATGGGAAATTGGGGAAAGTGAACAGTTTTGCCTTGAGAGGTATGAAGTGCCACTGTAGCAAGCCTCATACCTAGAGCTGTAAAATGGGGTAGTTAATCTCAAGGCTGTTTTCAGGAGAACTACAGACTTCTCATGTGAAGTGTTTTTCTTTGGTTTGCTGCTTTTACTTCACTTTTTCTTGCTTTATTGTCTCTTGTTTTTCCTGCCATATATGCTCATTGTCTCCTGTATAAAAATGAGTCTTGAGATCAAGCTGCTGTCCTTAAGAGTCATAAAAATGTGTGGAAGGAGAAAAGAGCCCAGGGGTGTGTCTGAGTGCATGTGCAAGGAGTGAGAAAGTGACATTTTTATGATTTCTTTTCAGACCAAGACACTTATATCTGCAGATCAGTAAGAGCTGGGGCAGTAAATATTTCCCTCCATGTTGGAAAACCAATAGATGAAGGCCCAGTGCTCTGCATAGGCAAATGCACCAGTTATTGGTTGATCTGTGATGTGGGGAGCAATTCCAGCCTCTTGGGTCCTGGAACACTAGGAACCCTCTGTGATACTTCTGTTCTGCCCCATCGCTTTTAGCAGTTCACCCCATCTCCACATTAAGGTTGGAGATTAGTTCTGGGAATTACTGTTGGAAGCAATAACTGTAAACATATCATATGATCCAAATTTTGTATGTTTTCAAAAGAAGTAGGCTGCTGGGGTGAGCACTGCTCTGTCCTTCCAGCTCCCACAGGGGAACTTTCCTCTCTGCTTAGGTGAGGCTCTGAAACTCACATTGGGTGGAAGAACTTGCGAGGAAGACCTCAGGGGTGGGAAAAATTTTGTTATAAGCAAATTGCTTCATATGCAGCTTATAGAAACATCTTTTAGTAAGTAATAAAGGACTCTGACAAAAGGGAAATAGAAGAACCTTCTTAAAGGATATGGTTTTAAGTAAATTACCTGCCAGTTGGTTTGACCATTGACAAGGAGGTGTGCCATGCCCCTGGTGTCCCTTTCCCCTTAGGCAGGTCCACATAATTTCCACAATGTATTGTGGCTCCTTCCTTGTCAGGTGGGGGAATGATGGGATCCTACGTTACACCTTGGAGCCTGGGTGTTGGGCAATGTCCCACAAAACAACTGTCCTGAGACTGTAATGACTTTCTGATTCATGATTTTCCTGTCCAGGCAAGATTCATGATTTCCTTATCCATGATTTCCCTATTTTGAAAACTACACTCCCAAAACTTAACACAGACCATGGCTGGTTTGATTTTTTTTGTTGTTGTTCTTATTTATTCACTTATTTAAGTGGGGCTTAAACTTTAACAAAACTTAGGACTCACCGACCCAAAGCAGTTTCCAGACTTTTGTTGCTAGAAATGTTAAATCTCTTATGTTGTTTTTCTTGCTTAGTTGTGTGCTGAAATATGACTTAATATTTGCATTGTTTTTGGTTAATAAAAGAATTCTTGGTATTGTAATCATGGTAGGGATTAACTAGAAACCTTTATCCTAAATTATTCTTTTTTCTATTTGGATTTATAATGACCATAATTATTTTAATGAGTCATGCATGTGGTCTGCCTCTGGGTCTGAGATTTCATTGTGTTCAACATCAGAGTGAATGGTACCTACAAGATGATGTATGCGCCTCTGGAAGAGGCGGTAAACACTTGGAAAATGTGTAGAGATGTTCTCTTAGTACTGGAAATTCAAGTAAACGTTTTCTTTTTTTTCCTTGATTCTCTAAGAGTAGAGCCATATGTTATCCATTTTCTGCCTCCTACAAATTAATTAGAGTATGACAGTGTTTCCTGACTAATGAGGCAAAAACTCTCACTTAGGTTCTTATGTGGAAAGGTTTCTATCACTGTACAGATTTTTACATGGCAGCAAGAGCAGTTGCTGCAGTGTGATCAACAGGAGAAGCTGCGTTAAGATCAGCAAATAATGCACAGTGCTAAACAGACCTAATTGAGCATTAGAGGTTTTGTAAACACAAACTCACTTACCTGGTGGTACATTTCTGTTGTTACTGGAATCAGTTGTGATGTTGGGTTTTGGTGTTTTTCATTTGTTTGTTTTGTTTGTGGTTTGTTTTTTGTTGTTTTGTTTGTTTGTTTTAAATGAGGAATCTTAATTTGTTTGTCTCTTCTACTTTCTGTCCGGGATCTATTAAACATAGATTGCTCTGAGGGGCAACCCTGACAGTTTTAAGACCTATGGATTCAGGATGTGGCTTAAAAGGATTGCAGAATATTCTCTTCCTTCACTACCTGCCTTTTTTGCAGTCTTGAGCTTCTTGGGAAGGGATGCTTTTGTCTTACTTTCATAAATGGAGATCAGCTGCAGTGACCCTAGAGCTGGGAGCACGGGGATGTTCTCAATTGTGGTAGACTAATATTGTTTAGTTTGCAAAGGCCACACTGCAGAAACTGCTTCATGCTACTCTTATGGAAGGTAGTGATACATGGTGCATTTTCAGAGGACATGTAGTGTATTTTGTTGGCTTTCTTTTTCTTTCTTTGAACAATACTACCCAGTAGTTCGGCCTGGGACAATAGCCTTGGGAAAATGACTTTGTTTTCCTTTTACATTAGCAAAATTTTCTTTTTAAATGTCTCTGTGAAATATTTTGTTTGTGCTTTTATGGCTGTGCCTGTGGGACAGTGCACTGTTGCTCTCTGTGTTGTGAGCCAGCATAGGTGCTAACACCTTCTAGTTCCAAAGCACACTGTTCCATGGAAAGGGCCTCAAGTTGCACCACGTTGTACACCTCTGAATTGTGAGAGTTAATACTAGAGCATCACTTCCTCCAAGGTCAGGATTGCTAGATTCCTTACTCATAGGGATGCACAAAGGGGATAGAAAACCTGCGTGGCTTAGCAAGGAGGTCATGGCAAAGGAAGTTTACAAAATGTGGAAAAAGAGGCAAACCACTTAGGAGAAACACAGGGATGTTGTCAGGGTATGCAGGGATGTGACAAGGACAACAAGAAGAGCTCCTTTAAGTATGTTAGTGGCAAAGGGAAGACTAGGTAAAATGAGAACCTCCTGCTGAATGAGGTGAGTGCCCTAGAGACA
>VYXC01005506.1:292206-307066 GCA_013397175.1 Platysteira castanea
AATGGAGATCAGCTGCAGTGACCCTAGAGCTGGGAGCACGGGGATGTTCTCAATTGTGGTAGACTAATATTGTTTAGTTTGCAAAGGCCACACTGCAGAAACTGCTTCATGCTACTCTTATGGAAGGTAGTGATACATGGTGCATTTTCAGAGGACATGTAGTGTATTTTGTTGGCTTTCTTTTTCTTTCTTTGAACAATACTACCCAGTAGTTCAGCGTTGTGAGCAGAGGTCCTGATGATGAAAAACTGGGAGGAATGTCTGACACGCCAGAGTGCTGCGCTCTCATTCAGTGAGACCTGGACAGGNCGTTGTACACCTCTGAATTGTGAGAGTTAATACTAGAGCATCACTTCCTCCAAGGTCAGGATTGCTAGATTCCTTACTCATAGGGATGCACAAAGGGGATAGAAAACCTGCGTGGCTTAGCAAGGAGGTCATGGCAAAGGAAGTTTACAAAATGTGGAAAAAGAGGCAAACCACTTAGGAGAAACACAGGGATGTTGTCAGGGTATGCAGGGATGTGACAAGGACAACAAGAAGAGCTCCTTTAAGTATGTTAGTGGCAAAGGGAAGACTAGGTAAAATGAGAACCTCCTGCTGAATGAGGTGAGTGCCCTAGAGACAAAGGAGATAAGGAAGACAGAGTTACTGAATGCCTTCTTTGCTTCAGTCTTTGCTGCTAAGGCCAGCCCTTGTGAATCCCAGAACCTGGAGGGAAGGGAGAAAGTCTGGAGAAAGGAAGACCTTCCCTTTGTTGAGGAGAATCAGATTAGAGGTCATTTAGGCTGACTTAACAACCACAAATCTATGGGCCCAAATGTAACACACCCACAAATCCATGGCCCCAGTGGGATACACTCATGAGCACTGAGGGAATAGCAGATGTTATTGCTAAGCCTCTATCATCTTTGAAAGGTCANTTTCCGTGATCACACTCAGTTAGCAAACATGATCTTTCAGCTGGCTCTGTTTTTACAGTGTGTCTGGCAGTACCCCAGCTTGCCTCATCCAATTTAGGATGATAGCTTTTGACATTTGTCTTTCAAAAAACACAGTGATCTCTTCAGATAGTCTGTTCTTTTTTTTTTTTTNTACTCCGGTCTTCGAAAAGCTAGAAGGAGGACTCAGGAAACTACAGGTCGGTCAGCCTTACCTTCATTATGGTGATGAAAGGTGATGGAGCAACTCATTATGGATGTCATCTCTAAACACGTAGACGAAAAGGTTATTGAGAGCAGTCAGTGTGGATTCACCAGGGGAAGTGTTTCTATTCTAAGATGGAATGACTGGCTGGGTGGGTGGGGGAGAGCAGTGGGTGTTGTCTACCTTGACTTCAACAAGGCTTTCCACACTGTCTCCTGTAACATCCTCATAAATGACCTTGGGAAATGGGGGCTGGGTTAGTGGACAGTGAGGTGGATTGAGAACTGGCTGAATGGCAGAGCTCAGAGCGTTGTGAGCAGAGGTCCTGATGATGAAAAACTGAGAGGAATGTCTGACACACCAGAGTGCTGCGCTCTCGTTCAGTGAGACCTGGACAGGCTGGAAAGCTGGGTGGCGAGAAATGAAATTAAGTTCAACAGAGGCAAGTGCAGGGTCCTGCATCGGAGGGAGGAACAACCCTAGGTGCCACGACAGGCTGGGGACTGCCCTGCTGGAAAGCAGCCCTGTGAAGAAGGACCTGGGGGTCCTGGTGGACAGCAAGCTGTTCATGAGCCAGCAGTGCCCTGGTGGCCAAGAAGGCCAATGGTACCTGGTGTACATTAGCAAGAGCATTGCCAGCAGGATGAGGGAGGTGATCCTGCCCCTCTACTTAGCCTTAGAGGCCACATCTGGAGTTCTTCGTCCAGTACTGGGCTTTCCAGTTCAGGGAAGAGAAGAAACTACTGAAGCAGGTCCAGCAGAAGGCTGTAAAGGAATCAGCCTTTACATGGATGGGGGACTGGAACATTTCTCTTATGAGGAAAGGCTGAGGGAGCTGGGCCAGTTTGCCAGGAGAAGAGATGACCAAAAGGGGATCTTGTCAGTGCTTACAAATATCTTAAGGGTGGGTTTCAAGATGATGGGATCAAGCTCTTTCCAGTGGTGCCTGGGGACAGGACAAGGGGCAATGGTCACAAACTGAAACTCACTTTCTGATGAGAGTAACAGAGTCTGGAACAGGCTGCCCAGAGAGGTGGTAGAGTCTCCTTCTCTGGATATATTAAAAACTCACCTGGATGTGAAGCTGCTTCAACAGGGGAGGTTGGACTAGATGATCTCCAGAGATCTCTTCCAACCTCAACCATTCCGTGTTTCCGTGATCACACTCAGTTAGCAAACATGATCTTTCAGCTGGCTCTGTTTTTACAGTGTGTCTGGCAGTACCCCAGCTTGCCTCATCCAATTTAGGATGATAGCTTTTGACATTTGTCTTTCAAAAAACACAGTGATCTCTTCAGATAGTCTGTTCTTTTTTTTTTTTTCCATGCTCTTGGCTTGTGTTTCTCCCTGTTTGTGACTTTTTCAGATGTCTCTTTCTTGTCTCCTATTTTGGAAGTTCTTTTCAGATATCCTCTTAACATATTAAAAAGGAATTAAACCCATCTATATAACAGAAAGAAAAGTTACATTTGATGCTGCTGACAGGTGTACATGTACTTGCTTCCTCCTTCAGCCCATTTTACCTGGCACCCCCAATCACCACTGTGTGACACTACCTCCTAGGACAAACCCTGACTGTGTTCCCTGACAGCTTTGATTAGTAAAAGAATAATCAATGGAGAAGTGTGCAAAGTGCTCCTGTGAGAGAATCACTCGGTGCTGTGTTTCTAGTGGTGCTGCCACAGAGCTTCCTTATGGAGAGTGAGAAATGCGTCACAGAGGCTTTTGGCTGACTGAAAACCTTTTCACCTGTCAGCAGTGAAGAGTCCTGGGCTTTCATGTGCCATTTGGCTCAGATCTGTCAAATGAAAGTGTAGTCTGGGAGGGTGTCTGTATCCCCTTCCACTACAACAAGTGGAAAGCAACTTCCACAGAGATCTCATCCTTTTCTGCACTCTGGGAGATTAGGATTGTCAAATTGAACAGAAGACTCATAAACTAGTAGAGAATACAGTTAATTGGGAAGATTTATAGGCTTGTTAGCTGGAATGTTTCTTAATTTAAAATGTCATGTATTCCCTGAAGGGAGACATTACTTCTAGTTGAAGCCTTAATTGGAATGGGCTAATTTTCAGTGCTGAGACTACTAGTACTACTGAAAAAAATCCTTTAATCTTGAACAGAAAGAGAGCTATTTAAATTCCACAAGCTGTAAAAGTGTCAGGAACACTGTTTTTAGCTTTCTCTCCTGAGGCCACGGAGGAGACTAAAAGGTGAATAGCAGCACTGGGCAGTCATGAGAAGGTGTTTTCTTCAAATGGTTTTGCCTAGAGCTGACTTGGAAATGTCACAACTTTTTTTTCCCCCTTCACTTGCACTCTGATGCTCATGGTCTCATACTGATTGCTTCAAATAGGTGTATCTTGATAGGTTGCAGTTCTAATGCTTGCAGGCTGGGTAAAATTGAGATATCTTTCTGAAAATGGAATTGTCTACTTGTATGAAGAAAAATCACTAGTATTATTTTTTTTAATGTTTTGAGATATCACCAAGGGTCAATGTCTGTAGCCAGGTCATGCCAAGGGAAGTGCTCTATGTGATTTTAATGCTCTGTATTTGTTGGGATAGTGTAATGTACTCTTGTCTCGTACTTCTTCCAATAAATTTTCAGATTCCATTGCTGTTTAACTTGTTTTAGGCCCTTGTTCCTATCTGCTCTGTTAGGGAAGAGCAGTACTTTTCATGTGTAAATAGATGTATGATCCTGAAGCGGAGAGTCTAAAGCAGAAGCATAGGTGCAACAGAAAAAAAAGAAAAAGAGGAATAATTGTTTCCCATTATGTGGAGATTTTCAGCTGCAGAGATTTTGTGAAAGCCATCTAAAGCCATTTGGTTTAGTTTTAGGTAGTCCTGCAAAGAGCAGGGAGTTGGGCTCTGATCCTTATGGGTCCCTTCAAACTCAAGAGATCCTATGACTGCGTGCTCAGGTGGAGTGTATGCTTCCCTGTGCCTCTCAACATTTTGGGGGGCTGATGTGAGAGGTTTTTTTGGGTTTTCCATTGCTTTGTTCTGGATGCACCTTATGAGCTGTCACTGAATTGCCTCAGCGAATGGCTCTCCCATGAGAATGAGTAGTCACTGGATATAATTTCTCTTTCCTTTCTCCAGGAACAAATTCTTGTTAGTTGGCTGGGACTTCCTACTCTCTCACCAGCACAGAAGGGCACTAGTTTCTCTGTTTACTTCTTTGTAATTAAGCAATGAGACACAATGTAGCTGTAATTAAGCAATGACACACAACGTTGGAGGTCTGTGTGCATGAGAATGTAAGGCGGCAGAAGATGTTCAGTCAAGAATCATAATCCTAAAAAATCACTTTTTTGGAGCTTCCTATGACTGGAAGTGCCAGACAGGGTTAAATGTGCTCCATTCCTACTAGCAGGTGCTGCCTGCCCAAAATGAGGGACCAAGGGAAGCTGTGACAAGCAGAGATCACCAGGGATGCAAAGGAGGATCTTGGATGGGAGCAAGGCAGAGAGTGGTGATGTGAGATTTCCATGGCAACAAGGTGTCTGACTATGGGTCATCTGTGACTCCAGTGCAGAAATAACTCCTCGGGCCTTCTGTAAATAAATAAGTGCCTGGAGCTTGATCCTTCACTGGTATAAGTTCAGACTTGTGTGGTTGCTTTTGATACATGACTCATGCTGTGAACATATAGCTTGTGGAAAAAGAAAAAATAACTTACAGTTCCCTGCTGCTTTTGTAATGCTTTTAGAAAGTCTGTCTCTTTTTAATGGAGATTTTTTTTTTAAAATATAAATGTAGGTTCCTGAAAATGTAGTAATTTGTAACATAAGAGTTTGGTTTATGAGATCTGCTGTGTCTGTTATGAAAATCTTCCATAACTTACAGTTCATAAGAGAAAAAAAAGGTAGAGGCATCCCAAATCCAATGTTTTTGGTTCAAAAACTCTGTCTTCTGGAGAACATTCCCAAAGTCAAATCCTATTTTGTACCGTGTGTGATGCTTTAAAAAAATCCTAGACTCTACTACTTAGAATTAGTTTGAGCTAACTCCTGTGTTTTGAAATAAAGCTTGAAAAATGACGATAAAGTGGTGCTGACAGTCAAACCAAGAATAAAGCTATAAGTACCTGATAAAAAATAAAATGTCAGAGGGAAGACAGAAAGGAAAATTCCTATCTAGTTCTCTTTTCCGTGCTAAGACTCAGTGTAGCTTTTAACTAACTTGTGACACCATCTTTTCATGGCAAATGTTTTCTAAGGTTCCCAGTGTCATAAATAGTATCCATTAGCATCATCCCTTTGGTTGCCTTAGCAACTGAGACAATCAATTCAATGATAGTTTCATCGGCACAGAAAAGCACCAGCTACCAGAGTTATGGACAGAAGTACAAAAAGCAGGTAGGCTGGAATCTATTTGTCTGCAGACAAGCTTTATTTCTTTCTCTCCCTCTTTCTATTTTATGAGTTGCAAGCCTTTAATCACAAATTAAGCACAAATCTCTTCAAACTGTGCTGTGCTTCTTCATCAGTGATGGTTGATGTTGACTCTAAGAGTTTCTCAAATCCACTCAGCCCAGCTGTGAGAAGCTTGATATTTTAGCTTCACAGCCTGAAAACCTTCTTCATTTTCGTATTTTGGATTGGGTGTGAATATATAACCTTCTTTTTTTTGAGTATTAATTAGAAACCTGCAACATCAGGGTCATGCTGGGGCTTGTTTCAGTGGGTAGAGGAAAGGGGCCTGGTTGCTGCTGCTGCTGCTTTCTACATTCCTTTCCAGTACAAAGGGGCCACATGCAGTTGGTGTTTTCTGTTGGAATTCAGAAAGCAAGTAGGAGTTGCAAAAGGCTAATGTTCATAAATTGTTCTGCAGACTTCAGTTGTGAAGGAAGATGATATGACTGGGAGATGTATTCCTTCTAACTGTCTATTATAGTTATATATATTTTTTATATTCTAGAGTAGCTTTTTTAATGCCCTGTTGGAGTTTCAGTTCAACTCTGATTCTGTCTGCAGAAAGGCTTTCTTCTCTTAATTTGCACTGCACTGTCAGTACCAAAATATCAGTAGGGAGGGAAGTAGTGCTATGATAGAGAGTTATTGGAAAAGCACTATACTATTTACAGGAAAAGTATTTTTTTTTCCTCTTCATTTAATTTTTCTTCGTTTCTTCAGAGTCTGAAAACTGGATGTATTCTGAAGGAATATAGCATGTAAGATGAAACTGCTACTCCTGAAACACAGACAGAAGTGTTGTTTTGTTACTTTCGTTCATTTAGATACTTAAAAAAATTATTGAAAACAAAGGTAATATCAAGCCTCTTGAAGCTGGTGCAGAAGGTCCCTTAGGTTCCTGTGGGGACTTCCCAAGCTAACCAGAGAACATAAAAATTTATTAAACAATAAATTTGCTTCATGATTTACTTAGTTCTGATGACTGCTGCTCCTAAACTCCAAGAGTGTCTATATCAGTTCTACCAATCCCTAAGCCCACCACCATGAGTAAGATTTTTTGCAGGTTTCCGAGTTCAGTGCTGGAAAAAATCAGGTGGACGAGTCAGGCTTGCTCACTGTCATGAGTACTGGAAATAGTGCTCACCCCCTGAAGTAACGGGACACTGTAGGATGACTCACTGGCTTTTTTGGGATTCTGCTTTCCCCCAGATGCTTTGTGATTCAGTTCCTATAGGAGCTGTGACAAGTTCAAACTGATGGCCACAGAGAACTATATTCCAACTTAACTGAGGCCATGACCTTTTTTTAGAATGTAGGAATGTCTTCATAGTTTCACAAATGTAGGTGTTGGAAGCTGTTCAACAGATTTCCAGCACCATTACCTTAGTTCTAGTGGAACTTCAGTGTGGCATTTGACAGTCGGGATTCCTGTAAGGATGCGAGCCCATCTGATCTGAGGTGGAGCAGGAAAAAGGCATGGCCTCTTAGGCATTTTAGAGTTGTTGCTCAATATCTCATGTGAGTGCTGACATTTGTCATCTGTTTTGGTTTGACTCTGGTGTAAGGTCTATGCAGATTTTTTTCCCTCCCTGAGTGTGACAGACCAACTAATTTGCATCTAGTTGGACGCATATAGGTGACCTTTCATGACCCTGTGTCCCTCTTGTGGCCGTGTAAGCATTTTTCCCACACACACCTTTTTTCTTCCTCCTCCACTTTGTTTTTAACCTCTTTGATGTTTTTGGGCAGAACTCACCACAACAGATCTGAGTTCACTCCTTTCTACTCCTGGGGATTTGATGTTTGTATGTTCAGTGAACATGTTGACTGAAATTGCAAACAGGTTAATGGTATGAATGCTTGGCTGACAAACACAGGTATCCCCTGACTAATTGCCATGCCCAGAATTAGATTTTTGCTCTGGCAAAATCACAGGAGGCATTTGCAGATTTGAAACTTAAAACTATTGTTCTCTACTCAGTTCACAGGGTTTGGTGGAGGGTGTGGAGAGAATGCAATTCTGACACTAAACTAACTGGGCTATGAACACAGCATTTTAGATATGTGGGAATGTTTGGAAATTTGTTCATGGAGACACTGCCATATACTTGAAAGACCCCAAATAATAACTGAGTCACTTTTGAATGATCTCTCAAAATTCAGGGAAACTGCCAAGACCTAATAACTGTTTTGAGATGAGATGTACTTATCTTCATGATCTTTAACCAAAGCATGGTAGCCACCATCGACACTTTGGGTTTCTGCACTGTCCCTCTTCCATGGTGACAGGAAAGCGTGGTTTACAGCCAGTTGATGCAACAAGGTGATATTGATGAAAGCAGTCAATATGTTTTCACTAGACATACAGGTACCATAATGATGGCACAATTCAGTGGTTGCTCCTAACAAATAGTTAGGTAAGAGTTAAAACAGGTCTTGACCTTCGGTGCTATCCATATGCTCAATTAATACTTTTTAATTGCTAATGCGAGTAGAGGGTGAAAGTGTGAGCAGCATAGCAGCAAGTGACTCATTCTCTGTTGACCAAGTGACGTGGGACTGTGTGTATGTATCTTTGTGAAAATAAAGGCTGCAGAAAGAATTTAAAACCAAATTAATTCGGCTAATTTTTTTTTTCATTCTGTTAAAGAAGTAGCTCATGAATCAACTATCACAATACTCAGGACTTCTGATAATTAGGACAAACCACATGTTATGGGAGTTCTGCTGTGTTCGGATACCTAGAAGCCTGGAAGAGAATTCGAAGGATCCAAGCAGAAATGAAGTTTAAGGGACCTTCAGGGCAGGAAAAAGAGGAGATTTTCCAGAAATGGTTGTGAAAACAGCCAGGATGAGTTCAAATGTGATGGCCTTAAGTCAAAAGCACTTTTGGAAAACAAGAGGAAAATTTTCTGTTTGAGAATTGTTTTAACTCTCCTTGACTTTCATCATTAATGCTTGAAAATTTCTCTTTAGAAGCTTTGTATAATATTTAATTTACTTACATTATAAATATTTATTATATTAAAATACATAACACATAAAATCGGGACACATGCAATAAACTGGTCATATCAGGGGATTTATTTTCCCCTTTTCAGATTGTTTTCCCTCAAGGAAACAAAGTTCAATAATATACTACATAAATGTTACTGAGAATATGTTAGGTGTTCAAGAGCTACAAGAATTGAAAGAAGAATTTCAAAGTGAAATCTTTACCCAGCAAATTAATCTACAAGCATAGTTACATTTGCTGTAAATATAATGCTGTGTATTTAAGAAATACCCACAGCATCAAGAGATTTCATTGGCCTTTCAGAAACAGAGGAATGTTGATATTAGGTTTCATGTCTTGTTCCACTCCACTAACCTTTGTAAGCTACTTTGTATGTCACTACTTGTGTCAACCAGCTCAATATAGATTTGGTATTAAAACAACATCAGCCTAAGTGCTTTGAGCAGTCATCCTTATCATGAGAGGATCTGTTAACTATCCTGTGAAATGGGCTTTTTGGAAGCAAACAGCCTGGAATAGGGAATGAATTACTTGCCTGCCATCAGCCCTCCTTTGACAGTGTACTCAGATTGAATTCTACTCTGGCAAAGTGTGATTGAAATTTACAGCTTGCTCATGTAAAAGTGTTCACAGCCACTTTTCTCTGCAAACAGCTCTGGTTTGCAGAGGAAGAGCAGAGCAATGACCCTGCAAACAACTCTTTTCTTGTAAGGCATCTACCATGTTCATCTATAAAATATTTTTATTAAAAAAAGTGAAAAAAGTGGAGTCAATTTAAAAATAACGAGAAACAACCCCCTTTTCCCCCCCTACTAGAAAGTCATTACCTGGCAAAACTGGCATTACATTCCTCCTCTTAAGAGACTGAAACATGTTCTGCTGCCAGGTGAATGAGCTGTGCCCAGCTACCAGCAGACATGTCTTGTTGTTCCTGTGCTCTCCAGGAGTGGCTGTCTTTCAGTAAGAGAGTAATTTGCTGGGATGTGTCTGCTTTTAGCTTTCATGGCTTCCTTTGTATTCATCCTGTGCCTGGGTAAAGATTTCCATATATTCCATATATTCCATATATCACACCCTGATGTGCTTGGGGAAGGAGCAACTTTTCAGCTCTGCTGCCTCCCTCCTCACTGTGGAACGTGGTATCTGACACTTTTACAAGCACAGAGAAATCAGTGCCAGGACAGTCCCTTGTTTCAAATTGTCTTGCTGTCAAAATGGGTTTTAAGATACCCTGTCAATTAATCTCACTGAAACGACTAGTGAAGGTTCTGCTAACTCTCTCCTTGCAGCTCTGTTGGTTAATTCATTTCTGATCTGGAGATAGGTTACGAGAAGTGGCAGTGGCAAATTGCCCTCCTATCACTGCAACAGAAAAGGTAAAATTGGGTGGTGGCCCATATACTGCAAGCTAGGTAGCCTTCTCCTAAAGAGAAAAAGGATACTTTAAATGAATATTTTATTCCTTGAAATCTGCATGCCGTATTAATAAGGCCATTTCATTGCTATCTATACACCACCAGCCTGGTTTGGTTACTCAGCACCTATTTGACTGGCAGGAACTGAGCTGGGAGACTTTCCTTGTGTAATATTGGTAAAAAAAGATGAAATTGGTGAAGCATTCAGGCTGCTAATCCAATACTGAGTCATTGCAAGATTCATCTGTTTTGCTTTCAGAGACCCTGGTTTTCTATGATACTGTTGAATTTAGCATTCAGCTTAATTCCATTTTCATTCACCTTCAGCCCCTAGTGAAATATCATTGCCCACCTACAGGTTCATTTGACAGCATGAAACAGCAAAATGATCCCTTTTCAGAGTAAGTATTTTAATTTTGGATTGCTAATAACCATAGCACAGTCATGATGTGGTGATGTGGAAGTGCCTGTGGTCTCAGCAAGCCACAGAAACCATCAGTGTTTTATGAGTTTACCAGAGTGCTACTAGCCCTTCCACAGGAATTTCCTGCTCCTTCTTAGAACAGGATTTCAAAGAAGAGAGGTACTTATATTTAGAAATAGCCTGAGAATGAAATGTTCTTGCTTGGGCTATATCAGGGTTCATTCATGCTTGTGAACATCAGGAACTTGCTTGGCAGAGAAACTTGAATGAAATGAGGCATTTTCCAACAGAGGTTCCTAACAGTCCTTTCTGAAATAAATGGAGTAGCTGATGACTCTCAGAGCTGCAATTGGTGAGATACAGTGTGTTTCAGCTAATGTAAGGATGGGGTTTGCCTTTGTTTTCTACCACAAATTATCATCACACTGAAGTATTTTGTGAAGAAATACTTAACAAGTATCACAAACACTGTTTAATCTCCCCACCTTTCCAAAGAAGCTTGTATTTCTTGTGGCTGTAAAGACTGGCAGTTGAACTGGCTGATGTACATAGATAATTTTTGGCTTATAAGAGAAACTTGTTTTTATTGACCATTCTTCATTAGCTTTTTCCGCAACAGAACCTAAGATGTGTCTGCCTGGCACATCTCTGAGGGTAATATGCACTTTTAGAAGAAAGAACTGTTAGACACCTCTCAGCAATTGCCTTTTATAGTGTTTAATTAATTCTCTAACCCCAAGTCACTACCAAAGCATTTTTCAAGAGTGTTAAACCTTACGTTGCAAGCAGTTGCATAAGTGCACCCCTTGAATGATAATATCTCTTGCCCTTTGTTTTGTTGCCTGTACATCCGTGGCACTCGAGATGCAAAGGTGTCTCCTGAGGGCTATCTGACAATGTACTGTCACAGGCATGCACACGACACCCTCGCTGTGCCTTTCCTCATGGCATTAGACACAACACCAGAGTATGAAGAATGAGGACACTTCTGGTACGATAAAATCAGATTTTCTTCTTTTTTGTAAGAGATGTGGGCGATGATGTTTATCCTTCTGTCAACTCCTAGTATATTCTTGATAGATAACTTTATATTATTTCCGTAAAACCTAGAAAACTCAGTTCCTAAAGGCTTCGGTTACCACAAATTTGTGTTACAGTTGGCTTTCATATAGTTCCTGCATGTATTACCTCTATTTGTGTACTTGACGTCAAGTTTGTAGCCAGGAAAGCAAAACAAGAAAGCATACAACGTAGGTAGGTTGTACAGGAAGTGTCTTAGTGTATGGGAGGCCCAAACAATATCCTGTTGGATAAAACTGTATTTCAGTGTGAATCTCCCTTCCCACCTGGAAGCTGAGGCTAACAGAAGTGATCTCTTTTGTGAATTACTTTAATATCTACTACTGAAAGAAATAGGTTAACACATAGGCTGCTATAAAACTTTGGAGTGGAATTGTGCCTCAAATTAGAAGTGTTTCTATTGCCTTACTTCCCTAAGTATATCAGTTCTACTGAGGCATAAACTTCTTTAAAGGAGTAGATATTATAGATCATTAATTGCAGAATTGAATTTCATCGTTCCAAACTTATTTTTCCACTAGCTCAAGCACCTAGTAAACACCCAAAATGTGTTCTTGAACAAATGAGTTCTTGGAAATTTTCATGTTGCAGTCAATGGACTTGTACTTTATTTCAGAAAGGAACAGCAAATTGCATCTCCTGAGGCTAAAGAAAAAAGCAGAAAAAAACTCCTTTAATTGTTTGTTTGGGGTTGGGTTTTGGTCTTTTTTCATGATGTAAAAAATGCCCCTAAATTTTCTTTAGGAACATTTTTACTTTGTGTCAGAATAAACAGAATCTTGATCGCCTAAATATTTGTGGGGGTTTTGTTTTTTTTTTTTATTTGTGGGTTTACTGTCTGTGGTTGGGGTTTTTTGTTTGTTTGTTTTATTTTTTAAGCATACAAGAAATGAGGTAAATGATATATCAATACACAGATACTGGAATTTTAAATACTAAGTAATCCTAAACAAATGGTATGAAAGGGGAGTCCTCCTGTTTCCATCAGAAATCTTGGCTCACCTAAACCCTTATTTTTTTAGAGATGTTAGAAATTAAGCCCAATCATAATGCTATTTCTGTGAATTATCTGTTGAAATCCTGTACAGGTGAACAGTCTTTTAGCAAGTATAGCTACAGAGAAACGTAGTTAGACTAGTTGGGAGTTAAGAATCTTGTCTGCTAGAGCTGTTAGGGACAAAAAAAATCAGATTAAACGTATTTATAATAAGCCTTTCATAAGGGCTTTTATAAAGCCACAGCAAAGAAGGTAAGCGTGACAAAAAAATCACAGCCATTTCAGATTGTTTATGCAGGAACTCTGAACAAATGTGAACCTGAAATGCCCATGGATGTTTAAGAAACTAACAAATTGACCTGAAAGTGTTGCTTCTATGTAGCATTTAAATACATTAGACTTAAATTTTAATTGTCTTTCAAATAAAGACATTCAAGTAGATTTGTAATTGCTCAGATTACAAACCAGTTTATTATTACATACCAGTCTGTGGTATGAAGACCCCATTCAAAAGAGTCTTATTCAAAGAAAGAACAACTTGGAAGTGGAGGGTGACCCTGCCTATGGGAAAGGCAGGAAAATGGAAATCTACCATGGGTATGTATTCAGGGCTAATTAGAGGTTAATTACTGTTAACGTAGATGGATGACTTGTTTTTGTTTTGTATGTTAAATATGCTGTATGTATGTTAAAGATGCACAAATACTGACTTAGGTATTATTGCAACATAAGCGTTTTGGGTAGCGATGCTGATCTGTTTTTCCTTATCAAGGTAATTATTATGTTAAGAATAAGTCTTAACCGATTTCCTAGGAAAGATTTGATCTACAAGTGATATTTGGAAAATGTGTAAATTCTGATCCCCTTAATGAGATTTGTTTAGCTCAGTTCAGTCTTTCTGCATTCCACCAGGCTCTATTTCAATGCAGTATTTTTATGTATAGTAGCTAATCCCCCCTATCTCTGATAAATAAGTCCAGAAGATTGCCTTAGCTAACCGTAGTCTGAACTGAACTTTAATCACTCAATGCCTGATAAAACTTGACAGTGTGTTGAAAAGTTTTTCTTTGAGTTTTCATGTTATTACTTAGTAAAGTGTTCAATTCTTTTTCTGCTAAGCACTGGTAATGGTAAAAGACTTGAAGTCAAAAAACTACTCCAATTATTTTTGGAGCATTCTGGGTCCATTATAAATAGAGGATATAAGATTGTTAGATTCATTATAGCATAATATCTTTTCCCATCAGAAGCCCTGGAAAATAGGATAGTTCTGGCAGTGCACATCTTGCACTGAGAAACTGTCAGGATATAGAACAAGATTGTTTGGAAAATGGTACCTAATTTAAAAAAATGTAATATTTTTCCCCTAGGCACTCGTAATAATATCTCCAAGAACCAGGGTTTTTTCTTAACCATTTTATTTCCCTTTTCTTTCTCTACTTTGGTGTTTTCTGAAAGTGCTGCTTTAGACAGAGTTCTCAGTCATAAACAAGTCACTGTTTTTAATGTATTTGTGATATTTAGGTTTCCAAGAGTGATTCATTTTTTGTCAAGACCCCAACTATTCTCCCTATCTCAGAGGGCTTGCATGCTAGATTTTTTTTCTTTGTTTTGTTTTTGTTTGCTTGGTTTTTGGTTTGTTTTTGGGGTTTTTTTTGGAGTTTTTTGAGAGGCTGGAGACGGGTGAGGAATTTCATTAAGTCTTCTCTTCAGATGAATCAGGGAAAAAGAAAGAATCTTATAATGTTGCCCAATAAAATGGGATCTGGATGTTCTAACTCATTTTGAGCCATTAATTAGCAGTAATTTGATGAGGATTAGTTGCCGTAAACAGACTTCAGGATTTTCTTATTTTTCTTTTCTTTAGGTGGTATATTTTCAAACATATTAGCCAGAACTGACATCTATTAAATGTACCCAGCTGTCCCAATCATTTGGCCGCATCCTAATCTATGACCATCATTACACTAACAAAAGCATAATCAATTTTGGTTACTATCTCTATAGGATAACTGATAAAATATTCTCATGTCCATTTAGTAAATAGCAGCACAAAAAAAGTAGAATAAATGTAGTAGCGGCATAAAGACAGTGATAACTATGATGTGTGAGAGACCCTGAATGGGTAGAGAATACCACTGAAGAGGTGTATCTTGGCTTAAATCAGGTCTCTACATGTTTAGTTCACAAAGTCATGACTCTTGGTTTATTTTCTGGATTTTGGATGTCTTATTAGGTAGAACTTGTTAATCCTTTCTATTCAAATGTGAAATGTCTGTGGGTTGGAGGTTTTTTTTTTTGTGGGTTGTTTTTAGTTGTTTTTCAGTTTGTTTGTTTTTTGGTTTTTTTTTTTTTTTT
>VYXC01005506.1:307083-377656 GCA_013397175.1 Platysteira castanea
TTAGTGTGTGGTTGTTTTGCTTTTGTTTTTTTTTTTTAGGACATTTTTTCCTTGGGAGGTAATCTTCCAAAGATTTTGTGCTTTCCAAAGCAAAAGGAGGAGGGTAAAAATGTTGTGGGCTGGGGTGATACTCTTAATAAGTATTTTTAGGTTTCTGTCATGGAAACAGTTAATTATTCAAAACCAGAATTTCACTGAAGAAATTCAGATAGAATATTTTATTTACTAACCCAGATTTTCATAGCTCTAGCATTTTTGGTGTTAAAAGTAGGAAACAGGGAAAAACGAGAAGCCAGAGTTTGAGAACCAGCAGTGATAGTGCAAATCATCCTTGGTACCTTATTTTTATTGTGCTGGGAACAATCTATTCAGTTATCAGCATCAGGGTGGCTGGGACCTGTCATAAAAGTGAAATTGGAACTGCTGATAGAACACCTCTGAGCTTCATAGTTAGAGACATACACAGCTTGGTGCTGAGCATCTACTGGTCTGCTTTTGTGACCTGAGCTAGAAATTCTGCCCCTTGATCTGCTGGGTCCTGTAGACCAACTTGCTCCAGAGCATCTCCAAAGACAGGGCTTTATGGTGCAGCAAAATTAATCCAGCATCTTAATGCAATTAGGAAAAAAAAAAGTGGTTTCTTGAGTTTGTTTACACCAAACTGGCTGTTCCCTAATTTAGAAACCAGAGAAAACTTAGATTTGTATGCATGAGCAGTGTCTGCCATTTAGCTTCCAGACTGTGGAAAGGAGATAATGAGAATCCATGGCCGGGGGGGAAGGATGGGAGAGCAAGGCCCCGTTTCATGTCTTACTGCTTGTAGACTGTCAGGTAGAGCTAAAATTGCAGCTTGACTTCTTATCTTTGTGCTTTCTCCGTCCTCTGTCTCTTAGCAGCTCTGACACATAGTGCTCCAAGAAGGTCACAAATTGAAGAACTGGCCTTGGAGCACGGCTTTGTTGTTTGTGGTTTTATATTATTATTTTTATTATTTTGAAAATGTCAATTTTATTCTCATGCGATTCTTGCACCATTTAGGGGTGTGTGTATCAGAACAGTATGATGAAGTACAGGCTGTGGGATTACTAGATGGTTGTCTTCCTGGTAGCAAACTTTCTCAGGGAGAGTTACAATACACATGTGGATATGTCGTGGTTCAGGAATGGTATTCCCTAATTTAGTGTTCCCACTGAAACCATTCCAAATTACACACCACTTGCACACTCCCTGCTTCCTCTCCCTCCTTTCTCTGGAGAGGAGAATTGGAGGCACCAAAGGTAAAAATCACGAGTTGCAGTAAGAACAATTTACTGGAAGCAGCAATGAGATAAGAAAATGAACAGAAACAGCGACAATATTAATGACTGAAGTGTACAAAATGCAAATGCTCACCATGATAACATGCAGACCCCAACAATTCCTGACTGCTTCCACGTACCCCTACCCGTGTTCCCAGAAAATGATATGAGGTGGTATTGAAAACCTCTGGTTCTTAGCCATGCACCATCCTGGCTACTGCAAAAACTAGTCGTCCTGGCTGGAACCAGGAGGAGATAATACCGGTTTTTTGCAAATAGGTACATAAGCTTGCCTGATCTACTAGGTTGTCTGAAATTGCATATTTAGTGTCACTTAAGACCAGGGTTACACTAGAAAAGGCTGGCTGGTAGACTTCTGTTTACAGAATCATAGAATATTCTGAGTTGGAAGGGACCCATAAGGATCATCGAGTCCCACTCTTACATGAATGGCCCATGTGGAGATCAAACCTGTGATCTTGGCGTTATTAGCACCAGGGTCTCACCAACTGAGCTGATCTCAGGGTCACCTTTCTCCTTTCTAACCCAAACCATTATGTGATTCTATGACTGTGTAACACAGTGTGGAGTCAGGAAACTCTGGGCTTCTCTCTGCTCTTAACCAGAGCCTTAATGTCTTAAAAATTTTGGTTTCCACTATTCCCTGGTGGTGTTAGCTCAGAAGGCTTTCTCAGAAATGCTCTGCAGTGAGATGGCTGAGCAGTGAACCCCACACTCACCAATGACCACCCCCTCACCTTGGGGAGATGGAGAAGCTGACTTAGCTTCCTTTATGGTTCAACCAGCAAAAACGTTTTGGTACTTGCAGTACCCCCTAAATGTGAATATAGAGGCTATGATATTTATGCTCACAATTAGGGAAGGGAACTCTGTTAGCTACAGTGCCAAGATCTGTAATTGTTCTCTACCCCTGAGAGTATCCCAGAAACAATGCTACCGAATTTATGGTCCTGATCTGGGGGCTTGCCTTTCTTTTTGGAACAGCTGCTTGTTTTCCTCACCTGCACAAGAGCTGTAGGTGTGCAGAGAAAGTTGTGACTAGAGCTGTGCAAACTAGAGAAGGAAAAGGGGGAGATGTCTAAAGAGAAGGGTAAAAAGGTCAACCCCTCTCCCCACCTCCTCCTCAGATTTTCCTTGAATTGTTTTTTTTTCTCATTGTCTTCAGTCAGAATAGAAAAAGGGCTCCAGTTGCAGGAAGTACTGGGATTTCTAGGCATTTTATACCAGCTGAGCTCATGATGCTGTTTTAATAGCCTATTGGAGATGACTCAGCCAGTTCAGACTGTGTAAAATCATCAATTATTTATTTCTAAGTTTCGTGCATTGCTGGTCTGTGGAGATCATTAACGTCTGGATAAAAAATTACTGGAGAGAGGTGGTGCCTTGCTCTCTTGAAACATCACTAAAATTTTCAAGTAAAGGCTGTAAACAAGGATGCTCCTCTAGAGCAATTGCAATCTGAGCATTTAAGGGATGATTCCTAATTTATTATTCTGTATTCTTTCTCTCTGCTTACCTAGCCAAACAGCAATGCTTGCTGTCGCAGTTGAAAAGACCTAAATTCATCCACATGTAAATTTTTGTGTTGCGTATTATGGTGGTTTTGTTTCCTTAATAATTCTTCCCTGCTGTTGCACAAAATCATGTTACTCAGCTATGACTCACTGGATTTCTGTTCACGTGTCACTTTGCTATTAGAACTTAATTGAGATAAAATGGGGCATTCTCTCTTCTATGCTCTGGTCTAGGCACTGTTGTGATTTGCAGTTTTAAGAGATGATTTTTTTTTCCTCTTTTGGTAGAGATTTTGCAGTTGCAGCTGTGATGTGTTTGAGTAGAGGTTTGTAAAAGTGTTACACTTTTATTTAGCTAACTGATGCAGTTGCAGAAACCAGTACTCTGTTTTCTGGGTGCAGCAAGTTCTTCTACAGCATCCACAAAAGTCACAGTATAGATGCTAGTAGATACCGAGGGTCTTCTTTTGCTGAGAAAATTCATTTAAGCCTAGATCCTTTAAAGTGGAATCCATCTATGCAGGAAGTGTGTGTAACACCTGCCCTTGTGTTCTTATCTGCAGCTCTTTTTCTACATACTTTGGCTTTTAACAGTGCACCTCATATGTAAATACAGGTGGAAATTTGATTTTACTCTAATTAAATGGGGGGCAATCTACTTAGTAATACCCAGTCTGTGTCAGATCTTGGCCTTACAGCTAGGTCTTCAGAAACATCATCTGTAATCCTTCACAGAACAGTTTTAACATTAGTTCTTGTACTCCTACCAAAGATTTTAGTTTGTCAATAAAACTTATATTGTAGCAGGCAAAAATACAACAGTACCCAAAAATTATTCTCTTGATTTCAGGATGGTACGGAGTCTAAAGCTAAGCTTCAGTAATACTACCACATGGAACAAAAGGCAAATAAATTTAAAAAAATCCTAAATCAGGGATCTGGCTTATTTTCGGCTATATCCAAGATGTGTTGTAGATAACTCAGCCATCAGGCTGTATTTTATTAACTTTGGCACTGTATTTGGGACCAAATTCAGTTATTATGCAGCATTAAAATGATATTTTGCATATACTGCTTCTGGGTGTTTGTAAAAAAGAAGCTGCCTAGAGGATTTTATAGTACCCTGAGACTGAGAGATGTCTAAATAGTGATACGTGACTGATGGATTTGAAGTATGAAGATATCTGAGCTGTAAATTGGTAATGCTAATGCCTGGAGTGATTTCTCATGTACTCTTGCAGTCTGCTCCTAAAGGGAGAAGGCTCTGTTCTCTCCAGCAACTTTATAGCTCCAGTCAGGCTTTGCTAGGGGTCCATCTTGGCATTGTCCTCAGCTTGTGAATGTTATGAGGGATTTCAACCTTATCTCCGAATTTTGACATTGGAGCTTGACTTTCCTAGTTTGATCTTGGATACTGTGAGGCTTTTTCACATGGAGTAAATCTCACTGCTCACCACCTCCTTTCTCCTTGCCCCTTAACTTACACTACTAAACCCAAACACAATTCACATTTGGCAGAAGCTGAAAGACAGTAATAAAAACTTATGATCCTAAAATGAATGGAATGACTTGTGAAAGTTAGAACAACAATGTCAGAGCAAGAGGAAGTATTTACTTTCTGTGTATGTGCTTTTTTCCCAAGCCTCCACAGTGACAAAAGCTCATCAAAATGTGCATAACCAAGAGCTTGCAATGAATCATCAAATGCCATGAAATGTCATAGTAAAAAATTATTCTTGGGACACTTGCTAAAAACATTATGCCTACTGATTTCCACTGGTAGGCATGTGGCAAGACAGAAACATGAAGTGGAACTGCAGAAAATGGACTCCCACCTTGCGTGACTTCTGCTTCCCCTCACTTACATCTTCCAAAGCAGTACTGTCTTCCACGAAGAAGGTTGTGTTGTCAAATTAACTTGTTCTTTTACTCTCCGTCACTAACCATCCAGGAAGGTAGAGAAAGATCCCAGAACTGGTCCTCTTAAACTGATTTGTTTTTAGAAGTTGACCATTAATACATTTACAGTGATGTATATACAATTGATGTTTCATGTCATGGTCCAGATACATAAGTTGTTGCTGGTAAGTCACAAAAGGATCACTTATTAGCAAAGCAAATATTTCAGCAGTGGCTTACAAAAAGCTCCCTGTCATTACTTGCCATAAAACTCCCAAGGTCATATTTAAAATCAGTGTAATTTCAGCAGAATATACCTTGTATGTGATTTCAAGGACTCTCCATTTAAGTTACATTTTGCTTGACTATAAATAAGACTTATCCTATTGCACAATTCATTACTTGTTTTTCTCTTATTAGAAAAACAAAACCTCAACCCTAAATGTAACCTAGCCAAAAGGAGGATTAGGAACATAAGGATCAGGAACATCAAGGAAGAAGCTAGAGGGGACAAACTATAATGATGGTCTGCTGGTCCAGCATGTGCAAAATTGATTTTCATCTGTCTTTGCTGCTGGAATTCCTCTTGTTCTCCTTATCCCTTTGTGCTTAAACTGTTCCTCAGAGACCTGGGTACTTGTGCAGTGGCACGTTTGCCGTGATCTTCAATGTTGTCAAGCATTTTGCGGTGCTATGTATTTAAAGGATGCAGTTTTCCATTGGTGCTGTAGTGTGGCAAAGAAACAGGGCTGTGAAGGGAGAGGGAAACCATGAGAGTGGAAAGCAGCAGAGTGACATTTTTTGTTTTCATCATCTTTGACAGATGCTTCATACTAAAAGTACGTAAGAGTAACCAGTGACGGTATTTCTAGCTAATCCAAGTGTGGCAGCTGCTCTGGGGGGAATTGTGCACCACAGTTGCTCTTCTCCAAGTTTTTCTGCCTCAGATGATCAGTAAACAAGTGATACACCATTCAGAGAGAGGATGAAGGTACCTTGTACTTTTCTAAATCTGACACCCTTACAAATGTAAAGCAACACCTGTGTGTTCAAAGAAACCATACACAACCCCCAAATGTTTCTGAAATCCAGACTGTATATGTAAACGCCCAAGTAAAATGGCTTTGCCTTCAGTGTCCAAACCTCCCTGTATCTGTGCTCTCTCTGATCATTAGTGCCTGACCCTGCTGCCTGAGGCAGATGCTGTCAGAGGAGCTGACTGGGCAGCCTGGAGCCTGGTAGAGAGCGGCTGCATTTTATCTTCTCTGCGTTGCCTTTTGCTTCAGCTGCTGCAGCATTTCAAAAGGGCAGGCTTAATGAGCTGTAAGGTGGGGGGGTAGGGGGTGATATTCAGACAAATCTTGATAATATGCTTTGATTAATTCAAGAGCTGAAGGTAGCTGAAAAATCTTTTTATTTTTTTTCTTAAATACAGGGTATTGCTTTGTTGCCTTACATTGCCTTTAATAGCACAGTGTATGTAAACACCTTTCAGTAGCACACAAAGGAAAATTATTAAAAAGGATTACCTCTTTTCACTAACTTGAAATATGTATTAAGCTGTCGTGTAAAATCTGATTTTCTTTCCCTCAGAGTGGATATAAAAACAAACAAGCAAAACCCCCGGCATAAACCAGTCAATTTCCCATTATAATCAGTTTGGGAATTGGGTTCTTTCCTGAGGTTTACAAGCTCAAAGGGAATTCAATTTGCCAAGTATTTTTTTCCATGTAATGTTAAAACATACATTAAACCACCCTCACCAAAATACAGTGGGAAATGAACTGTTACCTTTCATTTTCTATTTCCTGTTCCATCCTCCATTATTATTTCTTGCTTATTTCTTTGAAGTGTTGAGGTACACTTTCCTCTCCCTTCAGTGGGCCAAATCCATAGAGGAATGTGAAAAAATGAGTCCACCTTGCTCTGTGAAATTATACTAAATTTTTTTTACTCAGGGATGACTTTTCAAGCTTTGTCAGACACAAGAAATGCTCATACTCCTCTTGTACTGTGTGAGTGGACCCAAATGTTCCTGGACCTATGTGTCTAAGCCTTGTTATGGGGCCAATGTTTTTAGTGTTTTTTTTATTTGGGGGTGGCTGTGTGTGTCTGTTGGTTTCTGCTGGGTGATGGGCAGTACACCTCTACTTCCAGTAGTAATAGTAAAGCAGAAGATGCTTCCTGCAATCTGAACGTCACCACAGTGACCTTCATTTGTTTTCCTCTTTCTCGGTTTTTTCCCCTCACTTCTGTTGGATTTTTTTGGCTTAACCTACTGGTCTTTTTGGTGCTGCTTCAGTCAGCAGCTTTTTATAATCTGAGTGAGGCTTCCATTTTGGTTCTTTAAAGTACTTAATATTATGTAGATTAAAAAAGCTGCGAATATCTGTCTTAAGGTACTTATAAGCTGTGGAGCCATGTGATGTCAGCTTGCACATGCTGGCCAATTGGCAAGCTGCTGATTTTTGTCTCTGAGCAGTTATTGCCTCCTATGTGATTATTGCCAATATAAATGCTGACCCTTGCTGCTCTTGTTCTGCATGACCATGTATAATTCTTCTTTTGCTTTGTGAGCTCTGTGACAGAGAGGCAGGGATATATAAACATAGAAATTGTGTTAAAGGCTCAGATTATGTTATTTCTGATAATGCTTGATGCTTCAGTAGAATTAAATGTAGCCAATTATGAGACACAGTGATGTGAATTTTTTCCAGATTTTTTTTTCAGAGGTTCACTTATGCCCTGATTAATATGAGCATTTCTATACTTTTCCTCTGCCACTGAATGCAGTTTTCTGTATTCTTATTGGAACTAAATAGCTATATACCTTACTTGAAATCTTCTAACTCTTGATTTCACTGATTTATTTTATCAGCATTTTTATAGACAAATTGCACAACTTTCCACCTTGAAAAAATCAGAGATACACAGTTGTTATATTTCAGCAAGCTTATTCTTCATGCTTGCTTGAGTCCTGTAATGCCAGGTTTTCTTGTTCTGTATCATGTCTGTTTTCTATTAATATTTAGTAAGCCATATTTTTCTCCTTTATGTGTTTGTGAAGTATGTGGTTTTTTAGTGTTGAACTCTATACTCTGAAGAGAAATTGTGTAGAAACAACTTTAATTGCAAGGGATAAACAAGGTGTTTCTAGCTGACTGCAAGGCTAGGCACAAGATGTTGCATTCGCCTTCAGTCAGTAGCTTAATGTGTGTCCTGGCAATGTCTCAATCTGTCTATACCCAAATAACACAAGCATCTTTAATGTGTATTTATGTTCAGCCCTTTGGGAGGAGAGATTTAAAGCAGGTATTTTGGTTAACAAAGAAGTCTGTGTTATATGGGTCCTGTGCAAGGGTGGTTTGACTTTTGAGTTTGAAGGAAAAATTAGTACACCAGAATAAGTGGGTTCAAAATCGACATTTCTGGGATTGAATCCCAACAGATAATGCTGAATTAATGTACTTGAGTCTGCAAATTTACTCGGGCAGTCCACTCTCCAGCTAGTGGCAATGCTCTATGGAAAAATGTAAGTCTACCTTCTAACTGCTGTAAAAACCTGAGGATGAAGGTACTGTGAGAGTTTAGTTGAGCTACATCGGCTGTTTTCAGAGCTGATAGTAACTCAAGGGGAGAATTGTTGAACAGAGTGTCCATGACAGAGATTGTATCAACCTGCAGCTAAAAACACAGGAGTTGGGGAGGGGAAGGGATGCATCCCTCAGTTCTAATTTTCTCCTCAGATTTGCAGTTACCTTTACTATAGGGATGTTCTTTGTTTCATAATGAAGTAGCATGCTGGAATTAAATGCAATGTGGATTTTTTTTTTTTTTTTAATTGACTATAACTGTTCATAGCTTCTGTCTTCAGGTGGAATACTTTCAGGTACAGTGAGAGACTGTATACCCTGTTTTGCACAGTTAAAAGAAAATAGCAAATTTCATGGTGGGTGCCTGTCAAGTCTCTCATCCATATTTATTTATATATCAGAAACCATTAAAATTCCTCTAACAAGGATTTCAGGGCATTAATTAACTCAGGTTATGGTTTTCAAATAAATATTTACAGATAAATTGTGATAAGGTTTTACATTATGCCGCTGGAGGGTAATGTCTGGTTTCTGTACTAGTGCCATCTGGTGACTAAAAGTTATTATGGAGTCCTTCCTCCTGCAGCTGGAAGGGTACACGATGGGTTTGGCCAAGGACTGAATTTGAGGATCAGGAGAGACTCCTCGAGAAGGTGCCTTGGATCTTTGCAGGGAGGTTATTGTCCACTTCTGGTAAAAGCAGTGCTGACACTTTACAGAGGTAGTGAATTAATTTTAATGCTTGGATGATTAGCTCAACTACTGAACTACTGCAGTTCATAATTTGTCAGAGCTGAATAAGCTGCCTTCAAGGTAATTTGGGCTGAGGCATCAATGTAGTTTTGGAATCAGTGGTCATCAACTTGAATTTCAGCTTGTTGCTGTCGGGCACCAGGTTCAAAGAATGGACTCCTTTCCAAATGCTACACATTTGCAGTATGTTTTTGCCATAGGAGACAACTCTCTAAGCCCTTTCAGACTCCTTCCTTTACTCATCAGTTAATAGCGTACTGTCCTTTTAGTCAATAGCACATGTATGTGTTTTTCTCACTAGCTCTTTGCTAAAGTAGTTTTTGGGTTTCTATGAAAAACCAGATTTTGAAGAAGAGTTCTTTCCAGAACATGGTCCAGGAATGGTTTTAAATAGTTTTAAAATAGGAGACAAACCAAATCTCAAGTTTCCCGTTCTCTGTACTAAAATACTGTCTTATATTTTGCCCCCTCTAAGTACTTGTTGCAGAAAATAGTGTTCTGTCATCACGTTGCAGTGATGGCTTCCCTTATGGCACTTCAGCACACGCAGTAATTGAACCTGTGATTCCTCAGTGTTCTTCCTGTGTTTTCCTGTGTTTTCCTGCATAAAGGCCAGGGGAGAGGAGACCAAGAGACTTGTACTTGTGAAGTACAAGTCTAGCAGGTAATGAAGAACACCATAAAGTGAGAGTGGAAACAGTAACTTCTTTCTTCATTTCCAGAGGTGGAGTTTCATGCTGAACTCTTTGCCACAATGCTCAACAAACAAAACTCTGGTGGTGGGTTCCTATACTCTTGAAATCCAAAATTGCACCTTCAAAGGTGCAAAGAGAAGTCACCCTTGGGCTAATTTTACCTGTTTTGGGTCTAGGGTCGAAAATGCGTACAAAAAACCAAACCAGCCTGTTCTACATTATAGCTGAAACCTTGCAGGCTTTGCTGGACAAATGAGAGACTGGAGTTTATTCCAACTGCTTTGTTAATCCCTTCTTATTGTCTTCAGGGAAAATAACTGATTTTGACAGCTCCAGGAAAATAAAATATATATGTGGAAGATATATGTATATATAAATGTGAGTGCGTATGATAAAATGCTGATAACAAGTATCTGATATATTACTATGAAACTTAACAATATATTGTAAGAAGTGACATTTCTCTCCATTAAAATTTTAAGAATAGCAATTTCTTCCTGAAAAAATACTTGTAAGTTTATAGGTGTGTACTGTGCAAGTCCATACACAACTGTGTAGGAGTATGGACGCACACAGACTCTTAGGGAAGGCCCAGAGTTTCTCAGAGGAAAGTCTGGACTCAGTTGTCAGGTGCAGATGCTCAGGACTTTTTGTAAACTGCTTCTTCAAATCCCTCAAGCTGAAGAGTCTTGGTCTGCAAGCACTCAAAATCCCTGTGCATCTGTGGAAATTCATGGCCACAGAACTGTAGGGTCTGTGCCTGAGCAGAAACTGTGAAAACCATATATAGTATCTTGTATTAGTAGGTGTGGAACCAAAATGGAGCCTGGAAAAGGTCTTAACCAAAGAGGATACTCCCTTGTGTGCTGAGTTCAAAATTAGAAATGTTCATTTCCAAATCTAGTTTGACTGTAGCCTGGGATAAAGCTATGACTGCACTAGGTTTCCTGACTTTTAAAATAATCTTATGCTAAAATTCAAAAGAGGTTGCTATTAGTTTTGTATAATATTTTTAATAAATCTTAGCAAACGAATAAGAATACCACTTATCCACTGGGTAACAGACTACATTACTTACGAAAATTCTCTTTGGAAGTGCATCATCTTCCATAAACAGGGCTTACTGGATTTAATCAAAAGGCATGATTTAAAAAATGCATTCAAGTGTGCTGCTTAAGGCATTACAGAGGGACTTTTTATTGCACACCGTATAACTCAGCTGCATCTGATCTTAATTTCTTTGTCCTTCTGGCTTATTTGGATCGAAGGGATATAGGCAGAGTCATCAGGGGTTGAATTTTGGGAGTTTTTAACTGTCGTGTTAGCTATACATGACATTCTTCAAACACAGCCCAGTTCATCTTCACAGAGGCAGAGAAGATGTGAAAGTGTGGAGGAGAAAGGCTGTTGTTCCTATAGAGGCAACCACCCCTGAAGCAGCGTTAGTCATACCCACCATTTCCCAGAGGTGGCAAAAGCCATGGCTCCAGCTCTCCATGCCAGTCCTGATGGGCAGAAACGGTTCTGGGGCGTGTTCTTTTTCATCCCTCTGCTTCTTCCCTCAGACAATGGCCCAGGGAGAAGAGTAAGCTGCTTCCAGGGTAGAGGAATTATTGTGGAGGCAAGCCTGTGTAGAAGCATGGTCCTTAAGATAAAGTCAGTTATAGCTAAAGAAGGTTAATGAAGGGAAGAGGGAAGCAAAATGCATGTACAGCCTTACTGAGATGCCTGAGATCTCCCTCATACTCCCACACCCTGAGCATTTAGACCTTGGAGACTCCAAATTCACAAGATTATTTAAACACAAGTCATTAGGCAGAGGCTAGGCTGTCTGAGTTTGGGCTTTTGTGCATCTGCACCTGTTTCCTTCAAAAAATATAGGAATTTCTTGCCTGATGACCCGAGCTGAGGGCAAAGGATAGCACTAAGTACCTGTGACATTTTTGGTTCAGCTGTGAGAGGTTCACCTGCCAGCCTTTGGACAGGGATTGGTGGAAATGCTACCAAAGTCCACAGCTGCTCCATTTCTTAGCCTTTGCAGGTGGGCCATGGTGTTCTTGAGTGTGAGCAGCTACCTGTTTGTACAAATAACAAATCTCCAAGATGGTGTGTGAAAATGGTCATGAGAGAGATTTTCTTGTGTGTTTTGAAAGAGGAGTGGGCAAAATCTTCAACTTGCTTTTATCCGGACTGTTTGAACCTTGCTAGTGGAAAACAAACGAGACAAATTTTAAAAAAGGCAGCTTCCTAAGCATGGTTAACTTCTTAAAATGTCTTTGTCAGGCTGACAAATGCCTGTGACTCCCATAAGTATGAATGCAAAGGAATGACTCACTAGACCCCAAAATCTTGTGGGTCAGAGTAGATGAGTTGTATTTTAAAAGCATTTTCTTAGAGCGGCCTTTTTTTCTTATACAGGCCGATCTAAGACTTGAAAACTCAGACATTGAATCAGAGAATGGTTTAGGTTGAAAGGGACTTTAAGGATCATCTAGAAAGTTTTGTGCATTTGTTTATTTCTAGTTTAGGGCTTGATGACATCTTCATTCAGACAGTGTTGAACTTTACTTGTGTGTTGTACGTGTGAACGGAGTTGCTGAAAACTCAGTTTTCAACAGTCAGGAGCAAGAGAGTGTGCTGCAACTATGAGCTTTTCTTAACTGGCAGACCTAACGAGGGGGAAAATTCTTTCCTCAGCATTTACTCAGCAGTTTGTAACTCATTGTCCATGGCCCTTATGTGAAATAGGGACTTAGATTGTTGAAAGCCTTGTGTGAATATTTCACTTGGATGGGCTATATCCCTCCTGCTTCCAAAGGTTCTTTAGGAGGAGAAGAAGGTGCTTGAATATGGAATCGTACATTTATTGACTCAAGACCCGTATTTTAACCCAGCAAACTAGGAGGCAGGATGTTATTTCAAATGACATATGGATAGGATGTTGCATACTGGAATGGCCATTCTTCTGACAGTCATGTCACACATAAAAAACAATTCTCCTCTTGCACAAATGAAGGACGTGTCTTTTACACAGGGCTTCCTTTTGCTGTAGATCACCTTGTTCCCATCTTGCAACTGCCTAAAAATAGATAAAACACAGAACTGTTTACATCAAAAATGAGTTGCTTGTGAAAGGAAGTGGACTGAGGATATGCAGAAAGCTGTCCCTGATTACTGGTGGAGGCTAATTATGCATAAAGTCCCTTCCTTTCTTTTTTCCTTTTCCCCACTCTAACCCCTTCGACTGCAGGATTTACAGTCATTCTAATATTATGTGTCTTTTTACTGACCATGGATGAATGCAGAGGATGCCCTTTTCCTTGTGCATTTCGCAGTCACTAGATTCAGCTGCCTGCTTTTATTAGGCTGTGTTTGCTGTGGCAATGTGGGACGCAGCCTGCGTCTGTCAGATGAATTTCCTTCACAGTTCCCTGAGGAATCATCAGGTCACAGTGAGCATCTGTAACACTGCCATCCCTGCTGTGCTGACTCACCCCCACTGCTTATCAAGAGAGAGCTTCAATGACAGTCAGAGGGGCGTGGGGAGCTTTTGCTATTTTTAAATATTTGCAGTATAAGTGAAATGTATGAATAAATCAATATTTATACAAAGAAAGAATGAGAGCAAGAGTTTTAACCCCAGTATTGTATGTATGTCCCATTCTGGTTTTATTCTTCCTTTTATCCATGCATAGCCAAATAATAACAAGGGGAGAAGCTCCAACAGATAAGAATGACAGACACTTTCTGCCTGGCTCTGGGCAAATGTGGGGAACAGGTTTCTGTGGTGGAAATGCTGAGGTTTAGTCCTGTTGTCTTTGTCTTGCAGGCCAAGGGGTTTGAATTTCCTTATTTGGTAAATGTCTTTATCCCAATGCTTATGGGTGTTTCTCCTCTGTGTTATTAGATGTAGGACTGCCTCTCATACCTGGTGGGATATTTTGACCCAAAACTCCTTTAAACCCAGGAGAACCCAGGAGACTTTTGGTTTTGGCTGAAGTCTTCAGTGTGTTTCGGCAAAATGTGTAGCTGGATAAAATCCTCCAGCATTTCTGTATGGATAACTAGATCTGTAAGTCTACAGACAAATTCTGCCTTCTCATAAAAGAACAAGTTTCAGCTTAAAACCAGAAATATGTTGTTTGAAAGGGCTGTATTGCATCAGTTTAAAAAGTATAGTTTTGTTTTGATTAACTCTTACATCTACTTCAGAGCAATTTTAAAAGAGGCAGAATGTGGGCAGGCACCAATTACCTGTCACAATTAGTGTGTGTCTTATTGTACATATTTAAGAAATTAATGACAGTAGGTGGTTAGAACTGTCTCATTACTACTAATTAATATGATAAGTCTTCAGTAGGCCATTGGCAAAATAAGAACACCAATTAAATGTGATGTCAATAATTATTAATTATAGGAGAACAGATATACTTGAAGTCCAGTAACAATAGTGGAAAGCTGGGCTTTCTTTCAGAGATATTTCAGTGCATCTACTACATGAAAAGCAAGTGTATATTTTATCTTAAATGTTTATTTAATGGAAATCATGCCTAAGAAGTGCATTCAGTTGTCCTTGAATACTAGAAATTGAAATTTTGTGGCTGCTTGATAACTTTCTTATAATCCTTCCTGTATTTGACCATTTTAATGTTATTACCAATAGGATGGAAGAGCACATATGGAGAGTTTATATGCCTAAGTGACGAGTTGATATAGACTCAAGATAATGTTTTACAGTGTATTTTCAGTTATGATCCCCTCTTCTTAGTATTTATCTCCTCTTTCTCTACAGTAACAGCTATTCAGGGTGGAAGGAACAGACAGTCCTTCATGTGGACTTCTGGGAGAGTATGCCTACAGACTGTATAATGTGACAAAATTACTAGAGAAATATTAAAAATCAGAGTAAGTGCTAGAAAACAAATATCTGCCTGATGTGCCTGATGGTTACTGTTGGTTGGTGTCAGTTTGCACCTGCTTAACCGGACCTGGTAGTTTGACTCTGCTTGACAGCATGGGACTCAGCACCTACAGAGGAGGAGTGTCACAGGGCACAGCCTCCAGTGTTTGCTGGAGCACTGCCCCTCAGCCAAGGCATGAACCCCGAGAGAGCTCCAAAGGAAGGACAAGGCCCTGCAGGGCTGGGGACAGAGAGCTGCCCAGGGCCTCTTGCTGAGGCTGGGGCTGAGGGAGATGATGTCCCTGCCTGCACAAGGTGTGCACTGATAGAAGACCTGTGTCACTACACTGAGGTCAGTCTGGAGGAGGTCAGCTAACGTGCACCACCAGGGAAGATGAGAAAAGCAATTGAGAGGATCTTCAGGGACCCTGTGGAGATGAGAGCCTGAACTCCCAACTGCACACATGAGAGGCAGACAAAAACTGTCTGGTTTGATGGAGAAGATGGGAAGCTTAGTCCTTTTTTTTGTACCGGGAGAGTGGCTGCTTCTCTAACTGCAGGTCTGCAAGTGCAGGGTAATTCCCATGTCCTAGTAGCTAATGAAGGGCAGAAAGTCACATCTCAGTAAGTACCAAAGTCACCTGAGACTGAGCCAAGCAGTGAAGCAAGCACTGCCGTGAGAGTGAGGGAAGTGATTATCCCTCTCTACTCAGCATTTGTTAGGCAAAACCTAGAGTCCTATTTTCCTGCTCCACCTCAAATATAAGAAGGATATTGATGAACTGGAGCAAGTTTAGCAGGCGGCCCTTAAGATGCTGAAGCACTTGTCCTGTGTAGCCTGTTAAAGAGAGGACTTCATGAGGACCTCATAGCAGCCTGTCAATACATCTGAGGAGCTTATCAAGAGGATGGACATGAGATCTTCTGTAGTGAGTCCTAGAAGCACAATAAAAAAATTTAAACTGGCTAGAGATCTCCTGACGTCTCTTGTGATCCTAATTTTCCCATGATTCATTTTCTGTGATCATCATGAACCTCCCCTCACCACAATGACCCATCCTTGACATACTGTGAGCTTTTGACTGAGCCTTGTGCTGATAGCAAGCAATGATGGCTTTGACAGTGTATAGGTAACTGCTGGTTTAGGACAAAGGAGGAGAAATGTCGAGGCAGGAACAGAAGGGTGAAATATGATGTTACGGGGAAAGGACTTTCAAACTGTTCAGGATTCTGGGAGTAGGAATGAAGTGGAGCAGTTGAAAACCATCCAACAAGGGAAGTGTTCACAAAATTCTCAGGGTTGGAAGGGATCCACAAGGATCATCAAATGCAACTCTGAAGTGAACAGCCCATTTAGGGATTGAACCCACAACCTTGGCTTTATTAGCACCATGCTTTAACCAACTGAGCTAATCCAAATGTTTCCTTTTGAGGAATAAATATTGCCATGAAATCCTTTGGTCTCTGTGAGGGTCATAATAATGTCAATTGTAATATGTGATACTGCATTATTAGTATTCTGTAGGATGCAAGTGTTTGAACACGAGAGAAATAACTGCAAGTAGTGTTTCCTGATGGAGGTGGAGAGGCTGCCTGTAAAGCTGCATTCTGGATGGCCTTCCAGAATTTGTGAGGGTGTCATTTCACATAATGGGGAGACTTTCAGATTTTTTCAGCTTACGTCGTAATTTTGTTTTCATGCAAGAACCTTCCATTTAGCTTGGTAGCAGACTAACCTCCTCTCCACTTGGGTTTCTTACTGCATGTGGTTTTGAATGCTGCTGCTCAAATGCTGCTGCCTCTTGTATAAATTAGGTTTCTGCTGTGAGGGCAGTCAAGGTGCTTTTTAGCATTTGATTAATTGTCAGTCAGGGCAGAAGTCAGACTTTTTCCAAGGGTCAATGTATCATTCCTTTTCTGTGTTAAGTTACAGCAAAGCCATTGTTATTGAAAGATCAGCACTCTCCTCCCAGCATCTCGAAAAATTTTCGTTACTGCTCTGACCTCAACTACCACCCTCCATTTGACAGATTTTAAATTACCAAGTGTTGCACCGCTTTGACTTTTGCTGTGTTGTCTTCAATCTGATGGCTACAAATATTCCCAAACACTTGCAAGGCAGATGATTAGTGCCATGCAAGTGGTACGAAGTGAGAGAAGCAGTAAAAACAAGACACGATTAATTTAGGGTACAAATTAGAGAAAAAGATGGATTTTCTCTTATTCCTGTGGCTGCCCTTATGTCTGCCTGAACATTTGAATGTAGTTCAAATGAAGGCATCAAGGGTGGAAAAACATGACATAGCAACTGTAGCTTTTGTGATCACTCTGGAACTTCTTTCATAATGCAAATGGTGGGATGGTATCAGGAAGCAAGGCTGGATGCACAGAATTTTTAGCAGAGAGTCAAACTCAGTTGAAATTATTTCTTAATGAGGGCAGAAACCAGTGGACAGCAGGACAAGTGTGAGGGTTAACAGACTGAAACAGTATCTCAAAAATATTCTGCTGTTGCTGCTCTCTCAATCAGCAAGAAACCAAACAATGCTTGCTGAATTCTTTTGACTTTTTTCCTTACTTCCTCTCTTTTCCACATGCCTTCCTCCTCCTTTAACTAATCTTGTATTTTGAATTTCATATCCAAACAACACTTGAGTATGATCTTGCATGATTTAATACATCACTTTTGGGGTGATGTACTACCAAGTGTTGTTCTGTTTTCATTAGAACTTTATTTTCTTGGCAGCTAAACCTCAAATACTTTGACTGAGCTTTAGACTGGGACTGCACTAGAAAGCTGCTAGGAAAAAAATTTGGGGTAAGACATTAGGCATGGTGAGCTGTTTTTCCTTTTGGGCTTCTTTGTTTTGGTTCTGGTGGTTTTCTTTTGTTGGTTTGGTTTAGGCTGTTTTTTTTTTTACCCCCATACTAGAGATTTGTGTTTGGAAATTTAGTCTTAAAATTATATATATGACATTTTATTTTTGTTTAAGTAGTTTTAAATAGTTTATTCAGCGATTATATACCTCTGAACAATTACATCACATAGGAGCAATCTCTTCTTTATAATTCTAGTGTATGTTTTTCTGCAACTCTTGTCGTATGAGTCTGCAATGATAACTCTTCCATGGTGTTCCTCAATTCACCCTTCCTCCACTTCTTCCTTACAGCTCAATGCATTTTCCAATCCTAGTAGTCACTTAGGTAGACAATAATGTATCTGGGAAAGGACATTTTTGTGTCAAGATTGTCAAGTGCATCCTTGACGTCAACGGAAGATGTTTCTGTGCAGTAATTTGGATGGGCAGCATAATTATTTTATTTTTTTAATAATGTCTAATCACAGAAAATACCCAGTAATACAAAGTCGGGGACAGTGGTACAACTGAAATGCAAAATAGGTCTTGGTCATCTCTTGGAATTTTTTTCCAGCTTTCTGGACAATACAAACATTGGAAAATAGTGTTTGAACATTATGGCTGTTTTTTTAAAACTTTCATTAGGGAATTTGGCACCAAATGCAGTTACACAGACCCAGCAATTATCTGGGCTTGAATTAATTCACTACCAATGAGAGGAGAATAGTTGGTAACTTCCAGACTCTTTAAGTACCAGACTTGCTCAAGAAAGTGGAATTGTGAATGTGACAACTGAGTCAGAGGAGGAACAGCTCCCCTCGGTTTGAAGGGAGCCAAACCTACAGATGTTACCAGTCAACATGTACCAAGCACACCTGCAAGGGTGCCACTTGGGTTTTTATGTCCTTTCCCTGGCCAGGGAAAGATGAGAAAAGCTTGTACCAAAGCCAAAGGAGAGAGAGGGTTGGTGAGTGACACGGGAACTTGTATTACTACAGATATGGAGACACCACTGTATTATCACTCTGTAGAGCTGGCTGAAATAAACAGGATTTATTTTCTGGAGGGGAAAGGGGAGAATGTTTTCAGGAAACGATTTCTTGTCTGGGAAGGTGAATATGTGAGAAGCATGTCGAGGTGAGTTCATGCTTTCAATGCCTGGAGAAGTGAAAGAGATGGTTAATGATGGGACAGACAGGAAGCATCTTTTCTGCTTGAGGAGAAAGAAGGGGAACAGCTTCTCCTAGCAGCTGGCAAGCTTGAGATCTTGAAAAATGATGGGGAGTCTGATATAGAAACAGGTGCTCCTGAAAAATGAGAAGACTCTTTGCATATTGATACCCCTCACAATTCTGCCCCAATTCACTGCAGATGGTTCTGATTTGAAACTTGGGATTGTATTTTCCTTCTTCCCTATAGTTTAACAGATACTCAGGATGAACTTGTGGGGTAGTTACTTTAAGTAGAACTGTTCCCTCCCTGTTTTCAGCTCAGAGTGGGAGGTCTGCCAGTCTGTTGTATGAATGCAACTGCAGCCTCTAAAGAGCATTTGTCATACTGTATGAAAACTGTACCAGAATAACCTTGGTACCACCAAGCTTCTCTGGGCAACTCTGCTCTGTGCTGCACTTGTCACTCTGCTCCATTTGGCACTCTGCTCCATAGATGCATATTGGCTTTTTCTCCCTGCATTTTTCCTGTCTTTTGAATTTCCCTGTACCTGCTTGAGCTAAAAAGACTGCAGACACAGCAGTGCTACAGGCTAATTAGTCCTCCCTGTTGGCTGGAGCATCAGAATTTGCCCTCATAGTTTTAAAAAACCCTATGTGTGTGTGTGTGTGTGTGTGCAACCTACACATGTAATGACCAGTGTTGGCAGAATCTTGACCCCATGTCAGGACATGTACGCCCACAATTTCTGGGTCTACTGTGAGCCTCTCCTAGAGAGATCCTTCTAAGAGCACTTCATTATAAGTCAAGCTTTTAAGCTTCAGTTAAGCAAATTTAATGTAACTTTTTCTAGCATTACACAGTATTTTCCTTTATTCATTAATTAAATACTTCCTGCCATCTACATTTCCTCACTGGATTTCTTAATATCCTAGTATTTGCTTATATAAGTCAGTCAGTGTTCTGTTCTGTTGTGTGAATTATCTTTAAATTATTGTAAAGCCTTTCCTATGGTCTGCCTTGCTTTCTGTTTTCTCAGAAGGTTGTTCTGTTCATAGTCTGAGTTCTTGGAAGTTGCTAATGCTCAGTCTGACCTGAGCTTTCAGTATTTTGATTCTTAATGAAGTCAAGCCTACACTAAATATCTAGCTAACTGGTCCAGTGATGCATTATGGTTTCCATCTTATAATGTAATTCCAAAGCCTTTAATCTATATAGCTATTTGTACTAATGGCCAGTAAAAGTTATCCCTGGTTTGCCTTTTTCTCAGTCTTTACCTCCCTACATGTTCTTAGTGCTCTGACTGAATTGCAGCACTGAGATTGTGAATGCTTTTGATCCTTGCATCCTAGTATTTTGTGCTTGGGTGAAGCTGTTTATGTATAATATAGAAGTATCTATTATATAGAAGTGGAAAAACAAATCTTGGACATCTCGTAAACAATGCATTTGTTATATAAATGAAGTGATTCAAAGGTTGTCTCGCAGGTCATCTAGGGAAGGTTTTTTTCTCTATGTCTGTATCACATCTGTCCAATTCGCGCCTGATGCTTCTGCCCATGCGGGCTGGGGGAGTCCCACTGGCACAGAGAGACACAAGTCTTTGGCAGGTGGGTCTGACAAAGTTACTTGTCTTGCTTGGTATTTGCTCACTGGGCCAAATTAGGATGGTGGCAATCTAGCCCAGTTCAGAGGGAGCTATCAGAGACTGTAACCACCCCTTTGCAGGGAGACCATGACAATTTTTTCCTCTTGTTATGCACATAGTATGACTCCTGACCCTTTCGTTTTCACAGTTTTTCCTACTCCTAAACGAAAGACTCTTTTGAGTTTTTTTTTTCTTTCTATCATCAACCAAAAAAAAAGAAATAATCCCAAGAAGGTAAAATAGTGTTAGGTAATATCCTTCTCTAATGGAGTAAACTTAGTAAATAGTTTAGAGTGGCATCGTATTTTTATTTAATTTCTACATCCAGTGTCATACTCTTAATCATTTAATGATGCACAAAAAAGCTTTACTAAATTCTCCATAATGTTCTGTCTTTGATAAGTGTGGGGTTTTTTAATGGGGGTATGTTCTCTTGCTGCAGCCATTTTTCTCTGGGTGATTAAGAGCTAACATTAGGCTAGCATAAAAATGGGATTATTATGTTAACGTTAGCAATGAAAAACCAGTTTTTAAACAGCTTTAGAATACCTAGTGAGTTTGACTGCAGGGAAGCTGGTGATTTTATTGGCTAAAATTTGTGCACGTCTCGTGCTAGACTGAAATTCCTGAGTATCTGATAGGATAAGAAACTGAATCCACTATAGTCCCTTTTCAACAGCTCTGTACTTCAAGTGTTGGAATAAAATTGATGATTAATCTAAAAAGCATTAGTATTCTGCATAATATTAGCTAGTTAGTGTTGTTTCTGTTCATGGTTTTTTCTTTTGGCATTGTTTTCTGTCCAGAAGCTCTTTTAATTTCTCCCAACTCAAAATGTTCTGTGAAGGGCAAAAACTCTAATATCCTGGGCTCAACACTCCCCTCGGCAATTATTCACTGAGTAACTCTTGTGATGGGGCTTGGGGTTAAAAAAGCACTTAAACATTATTCATATGCTTGAATACTTTCCAAAACAAAAATGCTCATCATAAGCATCTGAACTGAGAAGATAATCTTTGCTTTGCTGTTGAGCTGTCAGCACTTCATCAGCGCCCCGGGTGTGAGGGGTGTAGCTGGATGCATGGGGTACGTGCTGCTGGCTGGGGGAGGTGCAGCCTGGCATCTGCCTCGTTTCACTCGCTGAGCTCACAAATATTCTTTGGTGTTAACTTGAATGATGGCAGACGTGGCAGACATGGCAGGGAGCTTGGCCCTCTGCTTGCTGCTGGGAATTCACCAAGGCAAAACTCGGTTCAGTGGTGACTGATTTGCCCGACTGATCCTGCTGAGTTGGAGGGGAGAGGTAGGGGTGTTATCTCCATGCTGACAACACTGAAGCAAGAACCAAGTGTATATAACCGGTTATTGGATTCATATGGGTGCCGAATCCAAGGCTTGACAAGATTAAAGTGCTCTGTTCCTGGAAGGCAGCTGCTCTTAGTGCAGATGTCAGAAATCAACCAATTTAACCTTTTCTTAGGGAGTAAGACCTGCAAAGATGAACAAGCCAACTAGGAGTGCACTGCACAGGTGATTATATCTTCGTCATTGTGAATCATTGGTATTTGTGACTTACTGAAATGATAGAGGACTACTGGAGTCACTGTATCATTGCCAGCCATTTTTAGGAACTCTACTCTAGAAATACATATATTCAAATTCAATGCGCATGTTATCTTCGTCTAGTGCTGTTACTTTTTTCCTTCCTCTTTCCTTTCATTTTATTCTATAGGAAGAAGTATGAAGTTACCAGAAAAGTAGAATGACATCTCAGATAGGGCAAATTAACTTCAGTCTTTTAATCCGTGGATGTCAGTCACTTCTGTATAATGTTCTCTCTTTTTAAAGCCAAGTGATTATGAAGTGCTAAAGTTTTCTTGACTGCCCTAACTTTACTTGGTGTATGCTCTTTCTAGACTGCAAATAAATAACAGGCAAAGAACACAGTCTACACGCACATAATTGACCCCTGTCTGGTGTTAATTAAAACTGGTGACTGAGGTATTGAAATACTATAGCTTATAGAATTCACATTAATCTGTTTACACTAATAGCTTTGACTTCTATACTCATAAGAGGGCAGAAGCAATTAAACCTCTGCAAAAATAGTAACAATTGATACATGAGTACATATAAAAATTATACAGTAGAAGTTGTGTTAATTCTGTGTGCCTTAAAAAATATTCTTAACCTTAGAAACTTTGGACAAGAGAACAGGTGAGTTGTGACTGAATGGGTTTCTACCTTTACTGTGGCATCCACAGATATCTGTTCCTCATAATAATAGTGTTTCTTGCACAATATGTCTGATGTATATTCAAAAATACTAAAGGAAAAATGATTGATTTGTAACCTTGGCAACATGAAGCCATTGTTAAAAAGAAAAAAAAAAAAAAAAAAAGAAAGGAGATGGAGGAAAAAACCCCAATAGTGACATGTCTGGTTAAAGGTAAATGGAAATATGATCTGCTTTCAGAATAGAAATTAGAGAGCCGATAACCTTTCCAAAATAAATTATGTTCCTTGTTCTGATATATTGCAACCAACTTGACTCACAAAGGAATTTGAAGAAAATCTTCTCTCTGGCAAACATTTGCAAGATGGCTGGGGAAGCATGATAGAAAATGGTGACTGCTGTTGCTATTTTGACAGTAGGAGCTTAGTATTAACCAAAATCCATGGCAGCTCTGGGCTGGGAATGGTTCTGTGGCAGTACAACTAGTTGGTACTTTGATGAATGTCTCTGTTCTTGACATGCATGCACATGCTGAAAAAATAGTCAGAATTCCATTTCAAGGGAGATTTTAGCTCTGACTTTGCAGTTCTTTTCTCTTTTCTTTTCTTTTCTTTTCTTGTCTTTTCTTTTCTTTTCTTTTCTTGTCTTTTCTTTTCTTTTCTTTTCTTGTCTTTTCTTTTCTTTTCTTTTCTTGTCTTTTCTTTTCTTTTCTTTTCTTGTCTTTTCTTTTCTTTTCTTTTCTTGTCTTTTCTTTTCTTTTCTTTTCTTGTCTTTTCTTTTCTTTTCTTTTCTTGTCTTTTCTTTTCTTTTCTTTTCTTGTCTTTTCTTTTCTTTTCTTTTCTTGTCTTTTCTTTTCTTTTCTTTTCTTGTCTTTTCTTTTCTTTTCTTTTCTTGTCTTTTCTTTTCTTTTCTTTTCTTGTCTTTTCTTTTCTTTTCTTTTCTTGTCTTTTCTTTTCTTTTCTTTTCTTTTCTTTTTTTTTTTTTTTTCTGACTAAATGCACAGAGGAGGAGAAGTGGCAAGAAGGCTGCAGGCATTCAGGAAGAGGCCCCTTTGGTTCACGTTCCTGTAGAAGACATCAGTGTTTAAAAGTATTGCAGTCTGTGACTTTCATTGAGGACTTTGTCCTTGAGCAATCCAAATGCATCTCTCTGCTGTTTGAAGTACTGAAGAAAACTGTTTAAAGCACACTTTTATACCCAAAAAATGTTATTCTACTGGGGCATACAGCCTTTTATTCGATCTCTATTTGTAAGGGATTTAAGGCATTTGTTTTTACTAGGGGCATCCAGAACATGCATTGTTTTTTAAAGCATCTACTCCTGTTAACAGGAATTCCCCTGTGTGTTGTATAATTCTTTTATTTAGGAGATGGAAAGAATGTAGCACGGCAGAGAAAGCCAGCCTTTCCTTTGTTCATAAGGAGTGTGCTTGTTCTTCAGGTGTTGCTGCTTGGGATGGATCTGCATGTTCATGGCTGCCTTCCCCATCTTCGTCCCAAAAAGCTGCTTCCCTTGTGCGGTGAGAGTCGAACTAAAGTTTAATTGCTTTTGTTTCTCAGATTTTGAAAACTGGTCCAAATCTATGTGTTATTGCTCTGGGGACTGAGATTCTTCAGAGGCCAAGCCTGACAAAACAGCAACTTGAATTGCTGCATAAATAGGAGAGAGCTAGTTTTTTTCTCATGCCTCAGTGTACTTCTTGCTGACTTGTTCTTTATGATTTCACTTTACCTCAAAAATATAGTACTTACAAAAATACTTTTTCTATTCTGCAATTCTCTTTTCTGTTCTTCCTTGTGGCCTCATGCCTCTTTCTTACTCAGACCATTTTTCTCACTCTTTAATATTAGAAAGAGGCTGCATATTTTTTGGGTATATTTGAGCATATATGAAATGATAGGCATCTGCAGAGACAGACTGTTATATGGGAGAACTTCTGATCAGTGCATCATATTCTCCCCCCAGCTTTTCTTGCACACCCTTTCAGTGTCAGTGTTACTGCTGGTGGTACTTGTCCACACATTTGTGATAAACTAAAACCTTTTGTTTTACTCTAAAATTTTGTCACAGGCTACTTCCATTGTACCAGTGTAAAGTTTCTTTAATCTGCCATATTCTCTGAGCACACCATGTGTGCTGATGGAGCTAATGGAATAACTCAGGTTTCATTCTTCTTCTTTCTTTTACCAGATGTGATATAAGCTTGTTTGACTTGCCTTGTCATGCCCAGGTCTGGTTGGATGCCACTTTGGAGTCCTCCTTCAGCCTAGCTACAGACTCTGTGGCTTCTGTTACTCAGATTCCAGTTGTGTGGTCGTGTGTTAAAGTTGGAGTTTGGAAGTGATCCTCCTGCCAGGTCTGCCATTATGGGGTTTCCCCTGAGCGTGCTCATCCCTTTTCCTCACTCACTTTTGCATTTGTGAGATAGGCTTCTAAGCTCTATAACACTTTGTGTCTGTTTTGCTCTTATCTGCTTTGTGTCTCCACCAAAATGATTTGTTTTCCGGGAGCATGCAGTACTCCTCAAATTCCTGTAATTCTGCTGCATAGTTCTACCTCTTGCCTGATTTGAAAAGCTATTGAGATAAACAAGACAGAGCAAGCTTTATGCTCCAGCTAGAATGAGAAATTAATTTATCTTGGTTTTGTTTTTCTTCCTGCTTAAGGACACAGCACTGCTCTCAATCTGTTTCTGTTGTCCTGTATGCTTTCAGAGACCTTAGACTCTCATGAAGCATTTTGCTGCTCAATTACTCTAATCAAGCTGTTTCCTTGGCTGTGTCTAGGCTCTGCAGCAGGAATATGCCTCAGAGTCTGCCTCTCAGAGTATGACTGGTGACATGGTTTGCACCATGTCTCTTGCTTGGCCTAGGAACAGGAATTTTTCCTGGGTTTGAAAATAAAGGAGTGAGGGGGAGGAAGATACAACCTACTCCTGAAAGTGAGGGTAACTGAGGTTGTTGTTAATAGATTCCTTGGGGGGCAGATTAGAATGACACTGGATGTCCACTGTTTTTGCATACATATATGTATGTATATATATATATGTGTGTGTGTGTGTGTGTGTTGTTATTATTAGGGTTTATTTTAGAGCCATTTGGTTGCAATGTAAAGGAGGTATGTAGCCATTTTGTTATTATTAACTATAGTAATATAACAATATAAAAGTCCCGTAAGAAAATATGTAAGGAAAAGAAAGAAAGAGAAAGGAAGGATAAGAGTAGATAGTGGAGAGGAAAGACACCAGCACCCGTTGGACTGAGTGACAGCACTTGATGGTTGCGATGTTGATGTCTGCTGGTCGAAGTGATGGTTGCAGTTTTGATCTGTCTTGGGTGAGGGAGGCCCCTGAACCGCAGAGTTCAATAGGTTAATATAGGTTCAGGTTCAGGTGGGAATGCCCAGGTACCTCCCCTGGGAGGGGTGTGTGTGTTTAACACTGCTGCAACACTGTGGATCATGTACAGTCCTCTGGTGGAAGGCCCCAGAAATGAGTCTGGGTGCACTTCGGAGACTTTTGATGGTTTGTGACAACTTCTAAGTTGTCTGTCTAACCTCTAGTATGTGCAATTTACCCTCATCCTTCCTGCAGCAGCCCTAGTGCTCTCTGGATCTTTTGCTGACCTGATTTGATTAACAGAAAGGGCAGAAAAATACCTCTTTTCCTCACAGATCAGTCATAATTAAACCACTTGCTTTATGGGAAGAGGGGAGGGGATGAGTATCACCATATCATGCCTCCTCTGCAGAGGGTTTCATTTCCAAAGAAGTGAAGAACAGCGAGAAAGCATATGCATATAATGCATATAATGCAAAGGAAAATTTTTTTAGGTTATGAGACCAATTTTCCAGGAGCTATGGTATTTAAACTAGTTTTGCCTAAATTTCAAAACTTTTCTCACTTGTGTGTTTGCAGTGATAAAATTATGTGGTCACATACCTTATATTCTGAGGCCTCCTGTCTCATTCAGTGCATGGCACAGGCTGGCTGAAAGAGAACCATGGTACTGCTGAACTATCCTTCCTACTGTAGCAGCTGAGAAGACAGGTAAGAGACAAATTCTCTCTCTTCCTAACTCTCTGACTTGCTGCTGTTCTCCACTCCGCACCAGACTAATTCTGACCCTGTTCTTCCTATATCCAAAGCAGCAGGAGGAGGAACAGGTCAGGCCTTAATCTCCCGTGAGCACCTCTTCGCTTTTCCCTCCCCAGCCTCCCAACAAAGTGCTGTTGCTGTGCCTGGGTCACCAGCAATGCCACAATCTGATGTTTCAGTTGAGTCAGGGATAGTGTGTAGAAGATTGTCAGTGGCTGCTTCCAAACTGAGGGTAACCACTGGGGGGTTTATTGCTTCCTTTTGCTAAGCAGCAGCTCCTGGTGCCAGAGACCCCATCGTTTCCTCACTGGCCTCCTGCAGTGCATCCATGGATGTTGCATACTGCTATTAGAATTGGGCAGCAGGTGGTGAGTTAAAGCATTCATCTGCCAAGAAGAAAATAAATGTTTGGGTTTTTTTTTTTTTTTTCCCTGTTGCTTTGTGTTTGGTGAGAAGATGCGGCAGGTGCTAAAACCACTACTGCTGCCTTGGGGCTGTTGTCCTGCTTCTGTTACTGCCTCTCTGCTGCTGCCTCCTTCCTGCTGCTTATACAGCAGGGCCCTGTGCTTTGCTAGGAAACAGTCTAACACATTTTTGGGGGTGGAGAGCTGACAGTATTTTGGAGCTGACTAAAAGGCAAGAAGGGTAGTAACCTTCTCTTGTTTCTGTTTGGGGGTTTTTTTTGTCTTTCTTTTCACCCATATGTTTCCTCTTGTTGTTTTTGTTGTCACTAGACTGTCTCACGCCATCCCCAGCCAAATTCATGTTCTCTTAAGATTCATCCATCCAGACACAGTAATGCAACCAAGAAAGGGTTCTTTATAATTCTGCTTTCCCTCTGAACTAATATCTAAATGCGAATATCAATGCTGAAGTTAGATTAAAAAATTAAATTCTATATTTTCACTCCCTCTTCAATGCATGTTTCTGCAATGTTCCCAGTATTCTAAGCAAACGCTGCCTCCCCTTTCCTTTTTCCTCTCTGTTTAGGCTAATGGTTAAATTTCTGAATTTCTTCCTATCAAAGCATCTCCAGTCAAGTAAGAAGACTTTTTTTGTTTTAAGAACAGCTGTCCAATTATTTTGGCTGGTGATAGCTATAATTATATTCTGTGGTCACAGTGACAACTAAGTGTAATTAGGTTTCCAGTTTCATGGTATAAGTTCATCACCATAGAAATGAGGGAAGACTTCCTATGTGTAGGATGTTGAGACATTGATTAAAGTAGTATTTTATTAAACATTTAAATGCAGCAATTCCTGTCCTGTTCTTATAGCAGGTGCACACATTTATATTGCAGAGTCAGATGCTATACACGTTTGTGGTGGCATATTCTCCAGGCTCTTCTGGAACCCATTTAATTGCTAGAGATCTTTTTGGATTGGGATTTTAGTCTTTGCATGAATTGATGATGTCTTTCTAACATCATCTTCCACAGGAAATGATCTCTGATTAGTAGCTGGTTTAAGTCTATAGAGAAGAAACAAAGGATATCTGTGGGTCTGCGGTAGAGAGATGGAAAGTGACAGGAACTTACATATCCTTTGTACTGTACAGGTATAACTTTTCCCTTGTGCAAAGCAAGTCTGGACTTGACACAGCCCTGTAGGCTTCAAGAATATAATGCAGAATTAAATCAAACCTTCAAAAAATTCGGTAGTTCTGGGATTGAAGTAGATTTGCATATAAAAATCCCAGTGATAATCAGATGAAGGATTCAGCCTTTTGTCTCTACGGACAGCACTCTATCAAAAGCACTTGGTCAAGTTCTTTTTGAAATTGAAAAGTAATAAGTCTGTAAGAACACTAATTTTTTCAATAGCTCTGTTCTAAACATACCATTGCACAACATAACGTTTGCTTTGCTTCCAATACTCCACTAATTTGAGACTAAAATATCCCTTGAAACATCAGGGGAACTTTTCTAGTCTTTGTCCAATAAAAACACACAGGAAATATTCCGGAGCCCTCTGACTTAAACATAAGGCAGTTTGAAAAGAGGTAATATATATACAATATTTAATTTATTTTAGATTTGTTCATGTTTTAGTGATTGAAGTTTTCAGACTCTTGTGAGAGTGTAAAATGAGCCCTGAGAAAAGTAAGTTCTCTGTTTCCCTGGTGGGATGAAATTTAATGCTTTTTGTGGCATTGGTTTTACCAAGGTAATAGTCCTCTGTGTAACTATGTGATGGCAAAATGAGGAACCTGAAGCCCTGCCTCCAGATCTACTCCAAACTGGTGAGTCTGGGGATTTCCTCCTGTTGCAGTGATATTGTTTCTTATCTATTCCTGGTATAATTCTTCAGAGCTTCAGCATGCCGATGGTAGTGAAATTAACGGTTAATGACAAATTGTATGCATGAAGGATTTGTTAAGCCCTAGAACACGATTAGACAGATTGTTAATTTTAAGAACACAAAGTGATCTCTTGGTATAAACGTACTGTCCACTGAGAGCATCAGTGAAAGTAAAATACCTTTTGGCTTAATTGTAACTTGTTACACCCAGAGGAAGTTCAAAAAAAAAAANTGAGAGTCCCTGTGAATCTATGCCTGAGTAGTGGGGTCTGTTTCAGCATTGCTTCCATGCTTTGAGAGCATGATAGATGGCAAGATGTAGGGACAATGGAAGGAACTGTTCCTCCTTTCCCTTGCTCCAAGCTACCTTGACCAGCTTTGCTTTAGTGCACTGCAGGGAGCAAGTGACCTGTGAATGAAAGTTGGTATCCGGTTAGCGAGGATTCAGGGAAAGGGGTGCTAAGTTTGGCTTACCAGGTCTCCTCCTCAGCCCATGAGCAAGTGTGAACTTGTAGTCTCTAGTGGATAAAGGGAAATCTTGATCCTCATCTTCCCTCCTGATGCCTGCAATTGTGCAAGTAACGTGGTGCTGCTGGTGGCTGGAGATCTGTTCCCATGGGCACTGCCTGTGGTGAAGATCACCTTGAGGGAACTCCTCCTGCGTGCAGAGGGAGCACAGAGCAGTACAGAGTTATAAGCAGCCACAAAGAAACAACTTTGTTAAAAAAGGACATTTTGATTCAAGAGTTTTCAATGGTCTGCAAAACCCTCCAGCAGGACTGAGCTCACCCACATGTGCTGAGGATGGCATTTATCCTCAAGCGTGGAAAGTTTTCATAAAACCTAGAAAGTATGTGAGCCATGTCAGTCCAAGGAACGGGGATCTATGACAAGTTCTTGGAAAAAAAATGTCTTTTGTTGTAGGCTTAATATTTTAAAATGATTTCTAGGATGATTTTTTTTTATTTTAGATTTTGATTGAGAGTGGAAAGAGAAAGGTCTTTTAGGATTCTTAGCTGCAGACCTGTGACTAGGAGATAGCAAGAAAAGCCGATTCATTCAAACATGGTGGTGATGTGGGATAAATAAACAGGAGAATCATCCCGCTGCAGGAAGACTCGTTTGATTTTATAGTAAATATTCAGTATTTTGTCCTGATTAAATCTCTTATTCTTCCTGATGTCATTTTACGTAAAAACAATAAGCTGGAGTTAACCCTATTTTAAATAAACTTAACTACAAAGTCAAACAAATGTTTTATATTTTTATCATATATAAAAGATATAAAAAGGACTTCAGCTACTTCTCAGTAGAGGTAAGCTTATCATCAAGGAACAAAACTCCTTGAGAAGTCACTTTTGATTGATTAAGACACTTGCAATTTAATGTGCTAGTGTAGCAAAATTTAAGAGCACAATAGATTGTAAGGAACAGATTGTTGTTCAGTTTGTTGGCAGTTCTGAAAAAGAGAAAAAACATTTCAGAAATGAACATTTCAAGTGCATTGCAATTTGTTTCAGGTCCATCACCACTTCTTTTGATCTGACATGAATTTTTTGATTCTGATTTTTCTCTTGAGCACTTTTAAAAACAAAAAGTGAGGTACTTGATGTGAAGAAACTGTTACTTTTTGACTGCTTTTCTTTTTTCATATGGATGATTGAACAGAATGCTTGAACTGTTTAGTTTTCTTTGTTCAAGTGTATAGATGTATCCTCTGCTAATTTGCTTCTGTGAAGGAAAAGGGTGAAGCCAAAGTGAAAGTGATATATAGGGGTGCTTCATAGCAAGTGTTCATGGAGGATTAATTTATTCTGTGCTGGTTGTGTGAAGAAAACCAAACAAACAAGAAAAAAAGTATTCTAAGATTTTTTTTACATGTATGAAGGCTGTTAAACTGTTTCATGTTAGAATATATTGAAAGGATCAAAGTGAGAAAGATAGAAAAAGATGACTACTGAAAGAAGTCAAGGATTTTAAGAGCACCAGAGGTAAATCCTCTCACTAGGACAGTGGTTGCTAGTGTTAGGTTTTCAGGTCCACTCAGTGTTTGACAACTAGGGAGTTTGGGGTTTGCTCCTGAAGTGATTTGGGACAGCAGTCTTCTACCGGTGAATGGAACGACAATGATCATATTTGTGTATATGTAACAAATCAGCTTATTTGTACTGCTTTAGTTTTAGTTCTTCTTAAAAAACAAACAAACACCAAACAAACCATTAATTTTCTTGGCTACAACCCCCTTTACTTATGAATGTCCTGATTCTCAGCTAGGCTGCCAGGTTAACTGTTCCTGAGCTGTGAATGCCATGGATGTATTTGTAGCAAATGTACTTTACAGCTAGAAGCGTGCACAAAATAATGCCAGTAACATTCACCAAAGTCTCTACAACCTTCTGGAAACAAATTTTCTATGGTTTGTAAGATACAAAATGCATTCCTACTTGGGGTTGTGAGAAGGACATGTTGATAACCACTTTGTGTGATTTGCCTGTTTTGCTCATGCGTGTAGCACTTGTGACTTATTAAGAGATGGTGAGTCATCCTGTTCCACATGGCCATTAATTACGTCTTTGGAGCGCTGTGCTCTGTTACAAGAGCCAGCTTAAATATGAACAGCTGTATGACTTTCACAGAGCCTGACTTAGGAGCAAAAATAGACTTAACCACAGGTTAGCATAAGTTATGTAAAAAAAAAAAAATGATGGGGAATTTGGTGGAAACTTTGATAAGTCTAAGTGGTCTTAATTTCACTTGACACATCCGTTTGGATAAACTGAAATCTCAGCTGTAGCTTGCACTATATCTGTCCATATCCCTCTGGGTATTCAAGACAGAGGAGGAGGAGAAAGTAATCTCCCAGAATGTCTGCTCAGTAAAGGAGGAGGAGGAATTGGTGAGTTTATAAGGGTCCAGTCCCAAAAGGGTGCTCATATTGCACAAGTAAGCCTGCATATGCACATTTATACATACACACATAGTCACACCTTATATACATATTTAAAAATGTACTTAAATTTATTCCAGTAAAAGAGAAACCATTTTTATAACATAATTTCAAAGAGGTGAATTATACTTTACTGTATTCAGAGTGTCAAGTGGAAAATCATGAAAGTCTTCTGGTATGTCAGAGTTACCAGTAGCACATAATTTCTTCAAAAGATTTGTGATTTCAGATGCTGGGGCTGGGAAGAGGGGGATCTTTTACTGGGATTCTAGGGACAATCTCATGCAACTTTTTTACAAAAGGAGGAAAAAGGATTATCCCACTGAGGTTCCTCCACTATCCTTTCTTTAAATGTACCTGCAGATAGTTAATCATTGTTATGTATTGTTTTAAAACAATATGTAATTCATGTACTGAAGGCTGTTTTTTCTCAACTGTGACATTTAATTTAAAAACAATTTCAGTATAATTATTACAGATGTTTAAAGTATATCCCTCATAAAATTGAGAACAGATACAAGAAAATGAAGTTAAGTGCTGCTATTGCATTTTCCATTTGGTTGGAACTTAGCTGTGTGCATTACTCCTGTGGGAACACAGTAAATGGAGTGGAATTTTCATTTCATTTGTTATGAAAGACAGTCAGTTCCTCAGATACTTCTCAGTCTACAATGTCTTTTGTTTTACCAGTTGGAGCTACTTCATTGCTAGAAATAGTGTATTTCTTTTGTACTGTGCAATGCAAAAATTATATGTGAGGTCAAACACACCACTGCTGAAATGATTTTTCTCTTAATATCCAGTGTCATAATGAATCCTCTTTCTCCCACAGGGTTTTAAAGAAAAGCTCAAAAACATTTGTGCCCTGAAAGTTTAGAAATTCCCCTACCTGGCTTCTGCTGCCACAGCCTCAGTTCCAAAGACAACTCTGTATTAGCAGGATGAGCATTTGTCCTTTTTGGTCAGGTTTTAAGTTTAAATTGTGAAGTTAAATGAGTATCTTGTTGCATTGGGAAGAAATGCTGGCACTTACAGAATTTATTGCTCTCATTCTTCTAAGTGGTACATAGCCTCTATAAAATGGATTCACACATCAGCTACCTTTGTGTGCTCTAATAGCTCGGATGAAGAGGCATTGTATAGATGCTGTAGCATTGCAGGAACAAAGCACTTTCCAGAGACAATATTATCATTCTGTACTAATAGAAAAGTTCTCAAAATTCAATTGGGAACCTTTATGAAAGGTTATTTTGTAACCACTCTTTTAACTGAGCAGAGGATTTTATCTCTTCTGTGGAAGGGCTCCAAAGATTTTTTTAAAAGGAATGAATTCTGCATAAAATTCTTAACCCTTGGTTAATGCTTTTATCCCAGTGGAATGTCATTGTCTTCAGTGGAGTTATTAGTATTTATGTTGTGATAGGAATAACTTCCTCAGAAACCTTTCATTTCTGTGCAAGGTGATTAGTTACCTCCTTGTTAAATCTGCAGGGCTTCTCCCTAAGGTGTGGGGAAAACGGGAAGGAGAGGACATTAGTAACTCTATTTCACACTTGCAGTATTAAGATATGATGCTCTGGAGAATATAAAAGAAATGTTCTGAATGTCTTCTCTGCCTCAGAAAAGAATAAGTTCCTCTGCCTGGCTGGTTGTGACCTGTCAGGTACCTCCTTGGGTCAACAATAACAAGAAAGGACTGATGCACCTGGATGGATAGACAGACAGACTGCCACGATGTTGGCACTTTGACTGCCTTGAAATACAGACATTTTATTTCCATTTTGTGTAGAGAACCTCTGGATGCAAAATGCAAAAAATTTGGCTGATGCCTCTTTGGTGTTCCAGCATGTCAGTCGTCTTAGTTTTTAATGCTGGCGCAAGAAAGATTGTGATCACAGGAAGTGAATGCAGCTTGATACAGTCCCACACTGTCCACCTGACAGTGCAGGAGAGTTTGCTGTCTTGCAATGTGCTTTTTTGACTCAAGTTTTTTTCTGATCAGTCACTGACCTCTCCCATAATTTTTCTCATGAAGAATTATTTAATGAGCTTAATTATTTAAGGAGCAGAGGGAAGAAATGGGCTGGAAGGCTGGTTGCATCTCAGTGACTCCTGTGTAAAACAGCTGAATTAAAAATTTGCAAAATGTGTGCTTTTTAAACAACTCTCCCTTTCTGGATTTGCTCTCTTTCCTATGCCTTAACCTCACTGGAACCACGGCAAGTTGGACAAAGTAGCAAATCTTACAGCATAGAGTGGTGTAATTCTGGGTTGTGATAAAGAGAAGATGATGATGGTGTGCGCTCCCTTAGTATCCTGGAAGCTACCTGCTGTCTCCTTTTCCCTCCAACTCTCCTGCTATTCTTACATAGTGGAAAGGATCCTTCATGGGCATTGCTCTGTGTTCTGCTGACCATTAGCAGCTAAGGTAAGCTGTGGGAATGGGGGAGGGAAAGGGGTGAGCTTAAAAGGACATTTGTTCTGGGGCAGTTGCATCCACAAGCGAAGAAGCTAAAGGAAGGACAAATGGCAGAACTGTTGCGGACCAGGTGTGGCAGCTATTGTTGATGATGGGAGATATGCTTCTGCTGGGAATCCATAAATTAACTTGCTTCTCACTGAGAAACAGCACTTGTGGTGGAGGCAATTGAGTAGGGAAACATCACTTAATATAGATGCCTTGGGCAAGATGCCCTTTAAAGAGAGACTTCTGAAGCCTGGACCCAGGCTCCTAGAACTGTAAACATCTTCCAGTGCTTTATTACAGGGACTAATCACAGCCTGATAACCTGACATGAATATAAATCTTCGTGAAATAATTTACATTTTTTTTTCTAATGTGGGAACTGAGGACAAACTAACAAGAATAGTAAGGTGTTAAGAAACTGTGGACTGATAGACAAAATGAAGAGAATGGGATTTCTTACCTAATAGCTCCTTAGCTATTAGTGTTATAGACTATATAACAAGAAGCAATAGTTATGAGAGGGAGAGATTAACTTAATTCATGTTCATACAGTGGAAAATAATAAGCTTCCATTTAGTTCTGGTACCAGGAAAGAAAACTTTCTGCCTGTTAGCCTGATGAAACACTTAGGCTACGTGGGGAGTGTTTGGTGGATGCAAAAAAAATTAAGGATCAGGTCAGACAAATATTTTCTGTGTGCTGGATGCTCCCTCAGAGCAGGTGGTGGCTTGGGTCATGCTTGAAAGCTTTTCCATTTCACTGAGTCTTTCTTTGCTATCTTCTTTGCTAGCTTGAAGTGGTTAAATCATACTTACTTGACAGCTGTGGCTTTTACCTTCCATAACAATTTGGCTGAAGGCAGAAAGGGCTGTGGAGAAAGTCTTATACAGAAGACACATGAAATTAATTCAAACCACAAAACCTGAATAATCAACCAGAGATTCAAGATCAGACTTCTCCATCTGAACTGCTGTTTTGTTTGGGACACACTACTGCCAATAAAAGATAATTAGTGACATTTTCCTCACAAAGTTAAGTAAAAAACCAGGCTCTCTGTAACATTTTTTTTCCCTTTCAAACAAAATTTAGATGAAATTTGGATTAGTCTTCATTTCTAATCTTTCTCTATATCCAACTAATTGGGCTATCTGACTTGTTTGCCAGATGGTGAAAAAGAGGCAGATTGTGTGCTTAAACTCATCCATTAGAAAAAAAGGTAGAAAGAGAAAGGACATTATCTGGTCTCTCAAGAAGACAAAGGAATATAAAAAATACTACTTGCCTTTTAGTTTTGAAAGGTGAGTGGACCACACCTTCCTGGCAGATAAAGTTTGATAATGCTTTGTATCTGAGGTGCCTTTGGCAAGGCTTGCTTGGAAAGATTATCCCTGTGTATCAAATGGGCTGCACACTCATTATTGTGCAGACCCCTGGCGCATGGAGTCGGACACCTGGGAATGCCTGTCAGTGTGTGCACTGCCCATGGTGGCAGGAGGAGGGGTGGGAGAGGGGGTACAGGCAGGAGTGGTGCAAAAAAGGACATAATAACAAGTCTGTGCAGAGGCTTCAGGTAACTCAGCGGAGCTTGGATAAAAGCTGAAGGAGGAAAATTGCCAGTTCTCTGGAAGCAAAACAACATTTTGAAGATGCAGACTAGGTACTGCTGGGATCCAGCCTGACATGCGTAAATTGCAAGCTGAGATAAATATGCCTGGAACTATCAAAAAGAGAGCTGTACAACATGCACGAGGTGTGATTAGCCATCCATTACAATTCATGACAGTCCTGCTGGTGTAAGTACCGGAGCAGCGAGAAGGGCATGCTGCTTTTGCAGCCAGTCTTGTTATGGGGAGCGAAACATAAGCGAATGCTTAGTTAGTAATTTTAGCCTCGGTCTATGTTTAAAAATACAAGGGTTTCCTACAGTGTTGGCAATAAGGCAACACTTATTCAGGAAAATGCACGTGGCTTTTGTCCACAATGTTGAAAACAGCAAGAGAATATAGCTCATGCCTTGATTCAAAATGCCTGGGCCCTGACAGGGCCAGTTTAAACAGATGAACTTTTAGAGCGGCACATAAAGCTTGTACTGTTTGCATAAAATATGGCAATTTATTATAGAGAGCATCATTTAGGCATAAGTATCTGGAAAATGATTTGGATTAAAGTGATGACTTCCACAGCTTTGTAATCAAAAGCAAATGGACTCACAAAAACAAACTGCAGAAAAGTCTTTTGCTGTTTCATTATATGCCTAAAAAAGATCATGGCCCACTCTTCACCGCAGTGTGGGTTATGGGAGAAGAAAAATCTTGGGAACTGTTGCTGCAAAAGTGAGTGGTGGAAAAAAAATAATGGAGTACAAAAAGCGTCAACTGTCATCTTAAGGGAAGCTGAACCATTTTTCAGCCTGAAATACAGTTCTGCCCAGATGTGATGCCAACTAAACTGAGTGAATCATGGCCAATTGTAGTGTTTTAAATGATCAGTCTCTCAGATTCATCTCAGTGCAAAAAGACCCAAATCCCACAGCACAGCAAAGTTGGGAGTGGGTCTTGCAAGGCCCTGGCAGGGGAGCCAGAAAACAATTTAATTCCATTGCTCTACAGAAGTCTCTCTTGTTTACTACCTCTTTTAAGAACTCAGATCTGTGCTTCAAGCAGGAACTTCAGTTGCTATGCGCAGTTGTATTAAATAATTTTCTTTGCTTGGAATACCAGCAGCTCCCCTAATGGACAGCAGGACAAACCCGAGGTGAGGATCAAAGATGGAAGACTAGGAATCATATGACTTTAGGAAAACAGAGCCAGATAAATGGTGGGCCACAGATTGCTGAGTTGTTACTGAAAGCATTAAATAAAGTTCAAATGTTTGGAAAATAAATAACTATCTGGAAAATCTGCTTGTTGTGTGTTCTTGCTTGTAGAAAATGAAAGGAATCTGAAATAACCTAGACCCAGTGCCTTAAGCAGGTTATAAATCTGGTGCTGCCAGTCAAAGGGAAGGTTTGTCAGGTTCCCTCTGGTACAGTAACCAGATGCTTTGGTCTCTAGACAGAACAACTTAATTTTTATGGTAACAGCTTGGGGATGTTTATTTTTCTATTTCATGAAGTAGTTAAATCTGAAGAAAAGTAAGGATTATCATTTGTGTGGGAAGATTACAGTAAATAATTTTTCTCTTAATTTATGGCAAATCTTAGGCTATGTATTGCTTTTGGTGCAGTCTCTTATCTTTTGCTTGACCCTCTGTGGATGGAAAATATTACCTGGAACAAACACTAAGAATTTAAACTTCTTTTGCACTAGAAGAATGGTATCTTGGCAGCAGTGGATAAAAAACCCACCCGATTTCCAAAGGCTTAATGGATTCTCAGGGTTTTGGGATCACTCCAGTATTTGTACAGTTAACCATCAGTGAAGTAGCAATCACTTCATTTTATGCAGGTGCAGATGAGATGCATGTACTTGCCTCTCAGGAGCTGATATAGGGAGCTGTCAGCTCTGGCAAAACTCCTTTTACATTATCCAAGGGGCTGAGCAGCTTACTGTATTTATCCCATGTTTTAAATGTCTACTGTTTCACAAGTCTCCTTCAGTCTTGTTCATGAGCTGAAACTGGAATAGCAGGATGAGCGAAATCCAAATATAGTCTCTTTTTGACCTTTCCAGTACGTTTATATGAAGTACTGGAAAAGCAATGAGGACTGACACAGTTCTCTTGCTTTGTCATATGGCTGTCCTTAGTCATGTTAGCAGTCAGGCACTGTAGGTGTTAGTGTAACCCATCTTAACACTCTAATCCTGAAATAACGTTTGCCATATGTTGCCTTTCCTTTAAATAGCAACCATTCATAAATGTAAGGCATATTTTTCTCAGCTCACAAAATCCACTGCTGGCTGAGATGATATTCATATCTATGGCCCTTCTGAGAAATGTTGTCTTTATTTTAAGCAAAATTTTGCAACGTGAGCACATTGCCATTTGCTTACTAGGGCAGGATACTGACTTTTCTTCCGTGCCCCGTGCTCTCTTGAGTACAACTTTATATTTAGGAGAGTTGAGCTCTAAGGAATCTCATGTACTAATTTCACCATCAAGCTGTGAGAACAAATTTTCTGCTTTGCAACACAGGGTCCTGCTTCCTCCTCTGTAAAATGGTGTTGCAAATGAGATGCTGACTTTGTGGGCAAGCCCTGTGGTGGTCTTTAGTGGAGGAGATGAATTCTCTGTAAAACATGGATTTCTCAGGGCATCCATGTAATGGGTTTAACTGTAGCTGTCTGGTTTTGTTTGTGATTTGTTGCAAGGGCTGTGGGATTCAAGTTATAAATAAAAAACATCGAGTTTGTTCTATTATAATTGTAGCCAAGTAACAGTGTTCCAACCTGTGCGCGTGCCTGCACTTTGTTCTTTTGACAGCCTGGGTGGTCCCGGAGCTCCTTGGTTAGTCACCAGTGCAGAGGAGATAATGCACTGGTCTGGGGCACTGAACCGACCCTGAAACTCAGTCACTGACTGAACTACTAGATATCTTCACAGCTAAGTATTTGGCTAATGCCAGGGGTGTACTTGACCAAGTATTTGGAGCTTTCCGTGTGGGCATTTCACGCTTCCCGGAAGATTTTCCCTAGATAGCTATTCCTGTGCTAAGACCAGTTTCTTTTTCTTATATACAATTATTAACACGCTGAGTGAAGAATCTGGGTGTCCCAGTGAAACCCAGGTGGTTTGTGCTCCAAAACAGACCACACTGTGTATTGATAAGATGCTTGTGAATCAGTAGAAGCTGTTTCTACAGATGCAGAATCAGTCATGAAGTACAGTATATTTTAGGTAGGTTAGATGGGTAGGGGGTGTTTTCTATGACGTTTGAGACAATAGCAATGGATCATTTATGTTCTGGAGGGGTCATCTAGGCTATGGAGTGGCTGGATAGAAGGAAACTGCAGAACCACGGTTTGGGGAGTCTCGCCTGACCCAGGCAGAAATGTCACTTGCAACAGACTCCAATCACTGGGACTCCCACTGCTGTCCAAAGCAACTGATAAGCACCTCTGACAAATTCAAATCCCCAGGTGTGGGTTATCCTATGCCAATAGTAAACTTTTTTTTTCCCTAACAACACAGTCTATGGGTGTCTGAGTAACAGTTTACTTTTTTCAGTGTCCTTAATTTTCTGAAATTTGGATCAAATCCACAGTTGACAAGTTTGGGATTATTTTTTCATCGCCTCCTCCTAAAGAGAATTATAACCTGTTTTTCATCAGCTTCAAAGTAGCACTGAATTGTGTTAGGCTTCAGGTGGTGAGTAATTTAAGAAGCAGCATTGTACAGGTGTAGAAATATCTCAGGGAAAAGCAGATATAATAATAAGAGAAGATATAATAGTCACTGTTTGTTTATAGATATGCTTGCTTAAGTATTCAGATATATGGGTGGCTTAATAAAAAGCATGAAGAATGTGAATCCCCTTCATAAGCAGGATTATTGTGCTCTTTGTTGCAGAGATACACATGACTGCTTAGAGATGAAAGAGGAATTCTCATATCTACAATGAATTTTGAATCTAGACTCTAAGGTATATGTTTCAATGTTTTTGTAAAGGGACTTCCTTGTTTAATTTACTGCAATATTATTTTTTAAAATTGTTAAATACATCTCTGTCCACTTTTAAGTTCTTCTATATCTTCCTTATATTCTCAGCATTTAGCAGAGCTCTGCATCATTTTAACTAGAGCCCTGCCATTCAAGCTGACATACTTTATCGTATGTTCTTGTTTTGGTTTAAACATGATTTCTATTTGTCCCATTTAAAAATTATAGATACTAAGCATTAATTATTTCTAGTGATTCTAAACATGGCAGAATTAGTCATTACAATAGAGCTTGGCAAAGTGTTTGGAAGCAGCAATGTGGAAAGTTAATCACCAAGGTTTTAGATGGAGAAATCCTGGAGAATATACAATCCCATGTTGCTACTTTTCACATGTGATTTGCTGTTCTTGCAGCAAAAAAAGGGATCTTTATGCTTTTGGCTTTTGCTAACCTCAGGTGAATTCACAAGGACAGGAGGAGAGATTCTCAGAAAAAGCTTAGGTTTTGCTTTAACTTTCAAAGCTATAAGCTTCTCAAGTGGGGTACAGTGTCTTCAGCCAGAGTAGTCAAGGACTTTATGTAGGGGTAGGAGGTAAGGGCAGGACTGGGCTGGAAACTGTAAATCCTGTTTCTGTGTGTTTTCTTGTTGTTCTTATAGTCAGTTGTTGAGACACTTTCAGTAATGTTCTGATAATAATACTTGTCTCCAGATTGTACACTTACCATATTCTGCTAATCAAAGTCCTTGTAACAAAGGCATTTGAAATAAATTGCGAAGAGATTAAAGTATTTTTAGAATGTTTTTCTATGTGAATTGTTTGTAGACAGAATCCCAGCATTCCTGCACAGCAATCATAGAACAGATGTGCACTAGAATTTATAGGTATGGACTATAATTTTTTCATCTTTTTTTAGGTTCTTTTTTTTTTTAACCATATCAAATCTCTGCTTATGACTTAAACTATTTGCATAATTCTATAAGGTAGGTTTTTATCCGTAATGGAAACATCTAACTTTTGAAAGAATACAAACTGATAATCTAAACCAAAACATCTCCACGGTGGCTTAAATGTAAGAAATGGACATGTTGTTCCATTCCTGAATTTGTTGAGTAGGCATGTTGTTATAAAAGGACATGCAGTTTTCAATCAGATTAATTTTTTGACAGGAAAATATTCATACTAATAAAATATTTTTACAAGTGCTATGGCTGCTTCAGTGTTGGTAGACACCCAAGACAAGAAGTTTTTTCTTGTCTGTTAAAGATGGCATCTTACCAAAGGAACCAGAAGCAAATCAACATCTTTTCTTGGAGCTCTTCCATAATGAGGCTGGGATCAAAAACCTACTGCAAGTGCTACCTTTTTCATTGGAAGGGGTTTCCTTCCTCTGACCAGTCATTTAATGTTCAGACTAGGCAGGCATTGACTCAGGGTGAGCTAAAAATTACCAAATCTGTGGAGCTGATGTCTCACATGGGACGTATTAGTTGTAACTTTTCAAATATTGGCATTTTTATTGAGTACTATCTCTTTTGAATAATTCCTTATAGATTCTCATCCTGTAGTATAACCTTATCAACATGCAGTGAAATTGTGTAACTCTGTATAAAACACAAGGACAAGGAAAAAGAAATATCATAGTTCTTACATGTAGTTTTGCCTCTTCTGAAATATTTTTATTCCTAGAGTGTGGTATCTCAAATCTCTTCTTTTTTAGTCATCCGCAAAGAGTTTATAAATGTGAGGGAAAAGGGATTCAGAATGGGAAAACAGTAGTATTGCTCAGACCAAATGATCTGTTTTCAATAGAAATTAATGCTGGATATTTTGGAAAGAGTCTATAAACTGGACCAGCATATGATAAAAACTGATTGGTGTATGCTACCAGTCTCGCTTTAGCTCCAGTTCCAGATTTATTTCTGTTCCTTACATGTTCTACCACCTCCACTCTGATATCTGATATCTTGAGAAGGAATGCATTCCCAACCCAATAATGCTGTTTGGCATAGTCCATTAGGACTTCAGGTTCAAGATTTTTTAAATCTTTTTCTTTCAGCTGAAGTGGATTTTTTGGGGTTGTTATTAATGAGTGTTTTGAAGTAAGGATCTAAGATTGAAGCACCCTTAAATATAAGGGTGTCTGTAGGTGGACTGACTGTGTTTCCTCTGTGGTACTGGCATAGATGTGAGGTGTTTTTTGAATCCACAGTTTGACTATGTGATTATCTTGTAGTGCATTGATTTACTGCTTGCAGCCCTGGGGAAAGCATTCCCCCAGACTTGGTGTTCATTCTGTTATGCCAGTTCTATTTTCTTATTTATTTTAAAATCATTAGTGTTTGCACAGTGCTTGGAAGGATGAAGTGCTACAAACTGAAAGGGAGAGGCAAGCAAGGGCATGGTTGGTGGTGTGCAAATGCTCTGCTACCTGTGACAGGAGTCCTGCTTAGGTGTGGGGTATGACTTAGAGCTTTAACAGTCTCCTGCTGATTTACCTTTGCATGTTTCTGCACAGCTCAACAAAAGCATCCTGGGAAGGTGGGAGTCCACACCTTGCTTACTCCATCAGTTAGACTGTAAAATGCTGCTTCTATTGATTTACTCTTTGTCCACAACGTGAAATTGTCACTGCTAGCAATGCAATTCCCACCAAAAGGCTGTCCCATGGGAGTGTCTTTTTCTGCTTACTTGATGTAACAGTTACTTTTCCTTCATTACTTTTTATAAAGGATTTTGGTAAGCAACAATTATGAACTCATTAGTCTCATTATTCTAAATGGAGCAGATAAGTGGATATTTCTTCTGACAAAGATGCATGTAGTAAATGACTGATAGATGGAGTTTAGGAGAGGTTTTGGTTGAGATATTTCATAGTAATTAGTCTACTCAAGAAAATAATTTACTCGGTCGTATTGACGGGAAATTGGAAGCTTCCATTCTACTGATTTATTATGTAATGCACTTAGACATGTTGATTGTGATATTTTGCTTTGAGTGTTTTCTCTAAGCATCTATGATTAAATTGTGCAGTAATGGGCTTAATGACAACCATTGAAAGAGATGACCTTTTGCAGGCCAGTAAACAGAATGTTTTAACAATCTGTGTCTCTTGACTCTTGCAAAATTAGCAGAAACCGGCTCATGCAACTAGCACGAGTAAAGGGATGTGTAAAAAATAGGGAGCAAAAAGTCTCTTGTGAAATATGAATCTCTCTTTTCTTGAACTTTGCTGGATTTTAGTGGCTTTGGATGGGCCCAAAGGACAGTCTTCTCATATTTTGATAATTCTTCATCCTTTTAAAACATATCACAGCAACACCTCTGGGAAGTGTAAAGTCATGTCTAATCAAAGAGTAGACACACATTAAACAGGAGTGATAAAAGATTTTGCAAATTATCTAGCCGGGGGGAGCCAAATGTTGACAGGGATGGAAAATATTTTTTGAGGAGAAAATAGTGGAGAGACTATTTGAACAAACAGGCATAGGGAGTGGTCAGCAGTAGATTTAACCCCATTGCCTTCCATCATCTGTCATGTGTGGAATATACATTCCTTTACCACATACTGTGAGCATGTCCCTGTAGGTCCTGTATGTAGATATATTGACCTTGCTTTTAAGGCTGAGCCTTTTGGTTGGTGATTTGTTTGATTTAATATGGGACTATTTATGTAGGCTTTGCATGAATGGAAAATTTAAGCTTCAGCAATAAAAAATTTCTTGAATTTACATGCAGGCCTGCAGTTTAATTTAATGGGATTACTGAAAATGGTTTATACTGGAAATGAAGTACACAAAGCAGAAACCAAGATGCATGTTTACACTGTGGCAAGTAGTTTTCTGTCTTAGCTTTCTTTCATGGGCACATGTGGAGGTAGATGTCTTTTCTATGTTTCAGTGGAGCCTTTGGACTTCAGTATGGTATGAAAGGTGGAATTTGGTCATGGCCTGGAAATCTAGACTTGGTGCTTTACCCCATAGCTGACAGTGTTACATAAACCCAGCCAGCCCCTAGCCTGACTCCATCCACTCACAGTGGAGAATGGTGTGGATGATCCAGTCAGCATTTTGCTTCCTTTGGAGAGGCTGTTCATTGGTGGAGGACTGAGGTTGTGCAGTGAGTAGTTACACACTCAATCTGTAAAATGACTGAAAAGTTAAACATGTGGGAAGACTTTGCAAACTGGAGAAAATAAGTAATTTATTGAAACCAAAATAAAAAACCCTGGTTTTATTCCTGATAGATTGCTGTGTCCCAAAACAGGGAGAGAAGAGAGGGTAACCTGTTCCATGGGAGACAACCCAGGGACAAGATGTTGGGTGCTGGACATTTGGGAACACTAGCCTCTGGGAATGCCATGGGAAATGTTCCAAATTCACCCCTTGGGGGCAGAAGGCAGAGACAGAGCTGTGCCTATCTCTGGAAATAGATGTTTAAGTTTAAAACTCTGTCTTGAATAACAGAGCCAAGTTCATGCCAAGCTTGGAATTTCTGGTGGAGGAGACTTGTGGAGCAAGAAGGCAGCAAAAACTCAAGCTGCAGACAAACCTGGGTGTGCTATAGTAGCACGTACTGCTAAAGGCCCAGCCAAACCAAAGGTCCACAAACCTGTTAATTTTTCATAAAGAAGTTGGTGCCTTAGACTTGCACATATGTGTTTTTACGTGATGATGGTATGCAAAATCCCTTTACCTTAAGATAGATAAACAACCACCTTTTTTTTTTTTTTTTAATTTGAACATTGTTGACCTTCTCTGCAAGTGTATGTGCTTGTTTTAAAGGATTGGTTTTGCTCTAGCTCTTCTTGTCTTCCCATTCCAGAGGCAGCAACAGTGGCTATGTAACTATGTGTTTATACACACAGTTTCTTGACATGGAACAGGTATTTTCAAGCTTTTAACAAAGTGATGGAAAGGTCTCCAAAGCCTTAATGGATTGTGAAAACTTAGATGAATGACTTCAAACTCATAGACTGTGGACATTTGTCTTTGAGTAAGTTACTGAATAATGTTAAATATTCCTAGGAAAAATCAAAAATCAGTCTTCTATAACATGTTAGCAGACTGAATTTCCTTCAGTCTGAGAAACTGGTAATTTTTAGGTGCTGGGAAAATAATCCTAAATGACAGAAAAGGAAGCACTTTTCATTCAAGATTGGAATTTTTTTTTCTTTCTGATTTCATTTATAAAATTAGATATTTGAAATTTTAGTCAATTTTTATACAGTTCTGTTTAGATCATTCCAGGGAAATAAAATCAGGGCTTTTCAAGTGCATCAGTTACAGAAATTCTGTTTGCCTGTAAGCGAACTGGATTCAGTAATGAGTAATCAATGTGCTTTGCAGGATCTTTAGAGTCATCATATCTTTGATTTGAGGAAATCATGTCTACCAGAGAAAGTTAGAGTGCCAGCAAGCCTTAAAACTCCATCTCCTGAAAGCCCTTTGCTGCCCTTCTGCTCTGGGAAGATAAAGGGTGGGGGGGTCTCTCTCTCTGGACCCTCACAACTCCCAGTCTCTGGAATTCTTTCTGGGAATGCCGCTGGATGGCAGCATTTTTCCGTGCAACTCTGCGGAGAGGCAGGCGGGGAGAGGTTCATTAAGGGAAAAAACGATTAAAGAAAAAAAATAAATAAAGTGAGCTGGGAAGGAAGAAGATGCCACATTGAAGGTTGCTGCTTTGAAGACCAGCATGCATCTCTGCTTCAGTGTAACTTATGCAAATCTCCAGCATTTGCCTCTCTTCTTTTAATTCCCTGGCAGATAGGATACATAAATTGAAATGAGGAATTCAAAGGCAGGATCTGACCTTTTTTTTTTTTTTTTTTTCCCCCTCCTTTGGTGCTTTTCTAGTTACGGGGATCTATTCTAAAGTGGGAAGCTGGCTCCTGTCTCTGAGAACATGAGCAGTGTTTGTGAGTTTTCTCCATTCTCTTTCTTTACTATTAGACCGAATATTTTATGGCTGTTTAGGCTTGTGCTTCAGAAAGCAAGTGGACTTGTTTGTCTAATGGTTTGCCCAGGCATGAACATGACCTTCAAACAAGCAACTTAGCTCATTTCCATCAGCTCTTGGGCTTACCGTGTGAATGATGTGACATCTTCTCTCCCACTCTTGGCCTGTACGGAGGGCATGATGGCCCTCTTCTTTATTTCTCTATGCTTTGGGAACAAACATCTTCAATATGTCCTGCTTCCAGCATCCCCTTGGATATATTGCAAGCTCTTACTAAAGATGACCCAAACCCCTGACTTAGGGTCCCCAGGAGGTGGTCCTTGGCAGCAATTCCTTGGTGGTTAATTCCTGGTTTGCCTTCCAAAGCTGACCCAGCTTCTGCCCAGCTGTGTTTAGCTTTTCTACAAGCTGCCCATCAGATTATGAGTTGGATGGCAGTATACAAACTAGGACAGAGCTCAAGCTAGTAAGCTTAACAAAGGATCAGGAAAATAGCTTGTCATAAACTCTGTGGTATTATATTCCACTGAAGATTTATGGATTACAACCTACTGTTGTAAATGTCTGTTATATATACATATACGCACACATATACACACACATATACACACACATACACACATGTCCTTCTATCTATTTGTCTATCTATCTATCTATCTATCTATCTATCTATCGCAAAAACAATGGATTATATATGCTGACCCAGGCAATGGGAAAATAAGTAGCCTTATGAGGAATTAACAAAGTTTTATGGCTAAGAGGTTTTATATATATATTTATATTTTTGTATGTATTTATTTTTTTTTCCTCTGTTTCTTCTTGTAGTTAGGAAGATGACATTTGGTCTAGTCCAGAGGGGAGAAAAGGCAACAGTTAGATCAGTTCTGCTGGCCTTGACATGAGGTGGAAATGGCCGTGCTTAATCAGGAGTAAGTATTTCAGAATATGTGATCTTTTCTAGCTTAGACCCAAGCTAACTTGCTCACAGATGCTTGAGCAGAACTCACTTGCTTCTTTTTGGAGAGTTAGAACTCATGGTCTGTTTCAGTATTACAGAAAAAGCTCTTACACTGTTTTAAAGCTTGTTGTTTTGCTTTTGTCTTAGCTCCCCCCATCCCTCACCATGGCCTTTGCCTGAAAAAATGTAATGCTAGACAATGTGGTTTCATTTGGGAAAGGTTAGTGGTTTAGAGGAATGGCACTGTTTACTTCTTCAAGGAGTATTGGAAGGTCAGAGAGGGGAAATAAATTGCTCTTCCTTGCAAAAAATTAATTTTATTTTTATTAATTTTTCTGTGTTCCTGGAAGTTAGCTTTACATAGCCAATCTCTGATACTGCAAGTGTACACTACTGACTGGTGTCTGCCAAATGCTCACTCCTTTGCCATCTCAGAAAGGCTCTGTGTCTTCATCATGGATACCTACCCTAATTTTAAACAAAGCTCTGCACATATTACTGGTTTCCAGGTTATGCTGCTTTGCGTCTTGTGGGGGAACCACTGCTAGCACTATTGCTGAGCACTCAACACTGTCAGCTCAGATTCTCAAGCTCCTTCTCTTTTCTTCTTCTCAACCTCTGGCATGTATTTGGTCTCATTTATATTCTGCTCTCCTTGGCCTTCTCTCCAAAGATGTTGATCTGGCCAGATGTTATTCTTCTCTGACCTTATCTGGGCAGCTCTAGAATCACAAATAGCAGAGGGAGAGATCATGCTGCAAATACCCTTGACGGTGTGCCTCTTACTTGATCCTTTGGATGAAAGCAGGACTTGGTAACATAAAAATATGGTTACCAGCTCTAAAAGGAAGAAGACTGCAATGCATTTCAGGTCTTTTAAAAGTAAAGAACAGCCTGGATTTTTTTTTTTTTTTTTTAAATTTTTGGGAGACATGTCCTTTGTGAATAGGGAAGCCTTTGAATGATGTGCCTGCTGTGCTGCTCAACAACAATACCAAGAGCTGGGTGACGCTGTTGGTGGTCCTCAGCTCCAAAAGCACTGCTGGCCAAACAAACACCATGTACAAGGCTGTTCCTGTGCCGTGATATGCACCGACTATTGCAGGGCTTGACTTGCTTTCGGAGAGACCAACCAGCTGATTTCTGAGGGAAGCACAGAGAAGCTGACAAATCTGCGGCCTTGAGGCAGCTTAATGGGTCCGTGGCTGTCGCACCCTTAGAGCAGGGTGGGCTGCTGGAGGCAAAATTAATGATATTTGGCTGGGCCATTTATAGAAGTGTGGTTTTTGGCAAAAATAAAACACCCAAATAATAAGAAAAGTAAAGCTGTGGAGTTAAAAACATCTGCTTGTCTATGTAGTACAAACCTAGTCTGTAAGGAGAAAATAAAAAGTACTGTTACGTCCCTGTCTTAAAGGTTGCTGTTGATGTCTAGGGATCAAAATTATAAACTGGTATACTGGACATTTTAAAAGAAAAAGAAATTATGCTCTGTGTAGATGAATAGATCATTATTTCTATCAGCCACCAATGCCTTATGAAACAGGTACATTTGCTCACAGTTGGTTAAAAATGGCTCCTCCTCTCCTCATCTTCCACCTGTTATGTTGGGGAGGTGCATGTGGCTGCCTCGCTTGCAAGGCTGCTCAGGAAAACTCTGAGTGAAAGAGAAAGTGACTTCCAAAAGACTGTAGGCTTTAATTATAGCAGCACAGCTTCAGGTCTCAGAGAGAGCTCTCCCTGGGAGGATGGTCTGTACATGCAGTCAATACTGTCTAGACACTGTGCATTAAGTACAAGTGTGATATGGTTAATATTTTTGAAGCAGACTCCTCTGCTGCTAGGGATCTGCTTTCCACCCCAGGATTTTCCACCCCCAGACAGGGTTAGTGGCACTTACTTGGTTCACCTGAGTGCTTCCTGCTGGATTGGATTGTAATTGTCCAGCTTGGTGTCACATTCACAGCCTGAATGGTGAACAACACTTTGGAGCAGGGCAAAACTGTGTCTGTGCCCCTTGTGAGTGGGAGGCACTGAGCAGCCTCAGAGCAGACCAGTGTAATGCCTTGGCAAGTTTAGGTTTATGGTACTGGATACTGTGTAATTCGGACCCTGATTTATCACCCAGGAAATCACACATGGGATGATGTCCCCTGTTATGAGGCAGTGTGGGGTAGTTCCCTTGTTTTATCCAGATTAATTATCAGTCAAGGTATGTGTGTGCTGGTACTCAGGCAGAAACTGGTAAAGAACTTGTTTTTGCTTTAGTTTTCTTTTCTCTGTGTTTTTTTTTCTCAGTTTGCCCAAGATAGAAGCAGAAGAGACAAGTATTTTAAATGGTAGAGAAATATAAACAGGAAAGAAATCCAATATAACCATAATTATTCCTACTTGTCTTTCTGGTTTTTACATATAAATATTTAGTTGCCTACATCTAAGCATATACACCTTCTAAAGGTTTTCTGGGGTAGAAATCCTATTTATTGATCTTTAACATACTTCCACTCCTGTTTAAATAGACAGGTACGCTAGCAAACATCCTAACATGCACACTTTGCAACTAGGAGTCACAACGTTGTTAGCGGAAGAGAGATGAAAAATATAAAGTCTGAACAGGAAGGCAGTGTCACAGAATTTACAACTTGCTTCCCCTCATCCCTGCTGCTTTATTTAAAATTACAAACAAAACAAAAAATCCAAAGCACAACAAAATTAAAAACAAAAAACAAAACAAAACAAAACACAACAAAAAAACCCACAAAAAACCCTGATGATTTTTATAAGGCCTGACTCATGACTTTGACCAAGCAGAGTAAATTACACTGGAGCAAGGAGGAGTTTTTCTCGTAGCATCCACGTTCCTGGAGCCCTGGTATCCTTGTCTACCAAGGACACTGCTCTCCCCTTGCAGCCACTTTGAGCCCAGTTGCAGAGCCTGGCAGCTCCCAGAAGCCTTCACAGTGTGCAGCAGAGGTGATGTTACAAAAGCAATGCCTTGTGTTGCTGGTCTTAGTGCTAGATGGTGCCCTTTGCATCTAACGTGTTTTTCCAGCCGTTTTGAAAGCATAAATTCATCCAAAACCTGTAAGTACCAAAGTGACAGCTGACCTCTGTGGTTTTATGCAAAGGCAGCGGTGTCTTGTATAGCCCCTTTACAGTCCAGCCGTAGTCTGTGCCTGAGAGTAAATCAATAAATGCACAGATGTAGTAGCAGAGCAGGCACAAATTCTGTCACTTACTTTCAATCTCTGTTTGCAGAAAATTCCTGTAATGGCCAAATTTCCCGACCCTATTGGCCTCCCTCCTTCACTCCCCTTCTGAAAAACTGAAGAGAGAGGTTTGGAGCTTGCAGAGAAAGATTTGTTAGAGGGGAACCTGTCTGTGGCCGATGTCTGGGAAGCAGGTACAAGTCGGGGCTGCCCCTGTGCAGAGATGCAGCAGGCAGCCACTGTGCAGCTCTTCACAAGCTATCCTGGAGGTAACACTATGAGATGAAATATCTTTCAGCCTCACTTGGGCTCCTAAGCCTGCAATAGCTGTCGGCGACTAGTGAGAGACAAATTACATGTTTTTCCAGTGCTGTCCTTTGTAACAATTATCCCTTAACAGTAGGAGGAAAGGGGATAGTTGGAAGTAGGTTTAATCCCAAAGGGATGGTTCATTTCCTTTAACTACCACACTCACTAGTAGCTCTGTTCTCCTTCCCTCAGCCTCCCTCCCTCCTCCTCTCTCCTTCCCCTCACCCCATCCCTTGGCAAAGTTACCTTTGCAGTCATGGCCTGCTCATGGCAAGGATTAATGGTTTATTGGAATTTGCACGCCTTACAGTAGTGTGGCACATATTCTTACAAATTTTATTGCAATGCACCACAGTATATAATTTCATTATGCTGCACATGTCATGGTTATTTGCTGTTGTTCCCAAGACCTCTATGTAGTTTTATCAGTCCCAAATGGCAATGAAATAAAAAAATAAAATAAAATAGAATAATGCCTAAATACCTGCAGAGAGGTCAAGGGACCCTATATGCTGACTACAACGACAAATTTATCATCTCATTTATGTGTGGGCAGGGGAAGGGAGCAATTTCTTCACTGTATTTTAATTAACTGTGTTTCACTGCGCTGTAGTAAAGATAATAACCATAACATTAGTGCAACTACTACACTATCAAATGCTTGTCACAGCCTAATATTCTCCAACAATATAACTTCACAATGGAAACATGCACAACAAAAGAGCAGCTTGTTTTGTTAATTTACTGGGGCTCTGTGTTTTTGGAAGGCCGATATATATTTCTGTGAGACTGATTAAAATAGAAAGAAGTGTACATAGTAGAGAATAATATTTTTACTGGTGTGGGATTCATTTAACAAAAGTGTTCCTTCAGGAAAACAGAACCAAGATGCTAATGTTATACCTCATTTATTGCCAGCATATTCAGTGACATTTCATAATGTACATCTGTCAGCCAGAGATATAAATGAATGAGGTGAACCATGCAATTTACCCTCAGGAAGTTCCATTAGAGCCCCCAAAGTATAATATTTATGAGGTCAGAATCAATTCATCAGATAGCTGTATTTGCTTTTCAGCTCAGCATGCTCTTCTGCACCAAGCTGTTGCATTGAGAAGGTCTTTCCTATTTGGTAAGAGGACTCAGTTTGTATGTGCTGCATGTAGCCTGTTTTGTAAATCAATTGCTTTCCTTACACAGCTTATACTCCATACAAATACAAACTATAAATTAAGAGAATGCAAAATAAGTCTCTCTCAAAATACATATCAGAATAGAAGACTTGTGTGTTTCCTGCTCATTGCTGTAGGCCCTTGCAAATCTGTTGAAAATGAGAAAAAAACCCTGGGAGTAAATGATGTACCTTAAGCAAATATGATTCCAGTAAACAGTAAGTCTTGTGGGGAAAGTAAAAGATACTTAATTTTTTAAAGTCTAAAACTACTGATTTGATCAAAAGAGCTCGCTCAACTTTATGAAAAAAACTTAGTACGTTTCGAGATGCATTACCAAAATGGTTTTCCTTTGCAACCGTGTTCTGAATGCTCATAACTTAATTTCCCGTTTTTGGTTAGGCTGACCGGTGTTTTGTCCCTGTGAGAATCTGTGTCCTATCATTTTTGTTGTATATTGCAGTTGTTTCCTGGTCTATTTTCAGATGCATTGGGAACTTCTCCTGGCACTCTGACACCAGCGGAGGAGTAGGGTCTTGGCTGCCAGAGCTCCTGGGAGGTGCAGGTGCAGCCTGGTCACCACCCCAGGCATGGACTCCTGGTTCCTCAATGTAGTCTTTCTTGTAAGGAGATTTTTAAAAACTTAACTGTAATTTTGATCATATTGTGATTTTCTTTTGTTTTGTTTTCTTTTTTTCTGCTTTTTTTAGTAGATAACAGATGCAAAATATAAATTTTGGTAATAAAATCTGTTTCAATATGTTTGCACTGTCATAAATGATGCCAAGATGTCATCCAGCATTTCTTTGTTTCTTTGAAAAGGAGTTTATTTAAGATGGTTCTGCCTGTTATCTAATAAAATGACTTTTCTCTTCCCAGAACATTTCTCAAGGATGAAAGTGAAGCAGGAAGGGCACATCTGAAATCACTGGAAGAATTATTACTAGCAAAGAATAAACTGGGAAAAAGCCCCAGAACAATGCTTTGCCTTCACAGTTTAGAAGCAATATCTGTAACAACTAACATTTTGTATTTAAAGCTTCTCATTTTGTTGTGGTGGGTTGAATATCTCATACTTCAGATTTGGTCTTTTTCTCTTCAAGAATGTGGATGGTAAGACAAAATCGTTTTTTTTTCAACCGAAACTACTGTCAGAAAGTGCTGATACATCCCAAAACCAATACCTCCCAGAGTGGGAGATCTGAGCAAGAGAGGAAGGAGGGATGAGGTCCCTGTGTACCACATAACCCCGTGTTTGTAAGTACTTCAGAAATAAATAGCAGTGCTCAACATACATCAGAAAGCCAGGAGACCAATTTGGAAGAGGAGCTAGAGCCTAAAAACTGTGGGTCTAGGACAAGTGCACTCAATTCACTTCTGGCCCAAGGGAGAGTATGAGGGAAGAAATTGAACAGTTTCAGTAGCTGAGTGTTCAGACAGCTATCAGCCATAAAAGAGATCAGTGGGCTAATTTAAGAGCATAGAAATACGAGTTTGAATACTTTTTTTTTAATAGACATTGGTGCCAGTGACTTGAATGATGCTGCTTCCATTCCCAAGTGAGAATGCCAACCATCCCTTAGGGAATTTCTCCTTTCTTTCTGGGCTCTTGGGAACCAGAATGAAACAAATGGCAAAACCCTGAAGCCAGAATCTGCCTGCCTGTGTGGCAGCAGAAAGCAGAGCTAGGTGTTCAGGCATTCTCCACTGTGGTAGATGTGACTTTGTCCTTATGAAACAGCCAGCTTATCAGTAAATGCAGTACTTTTATAAGCACGATGTGCACAGAGTCTGATTTTTATATATTTATTCTCACTACCTAGTTGTATCAAGGCACTGTGAACAACAGTGTGTTTTTTTGGCTTGTTTTTATTTTCTGTGGGCTAGTGAGCATTATTGGTGGGATATCACTGACCAGCTGGAATTCATGATATTTTTCTGCTGTGTGATTTCGCTACTGAAGCCTTGTAAACAGAGGGCAAACACTTCTGGAACAAGAATGAATACCCTTGTTTGCATATGAATGAGTATTTGTATGGGCCCTTATTCTCAGCATTTATGCAAATGCAAACTCATACATGTGAAGGGGTGTGGAAGAGGGAACAAAAAAACAGAATCAAAATGAGAGGCTGGATTCATGGAAATGTTTGTTTTCCATTATTTGTCCTGTTCCCTTCATCTTTTCTATTGCACAGGGTTTCAAAAATGGCCCACCCCGTGTGCGAGGGTGTTTTTGGTATAAGGCTTTCTGATTTAACCAGATAGCAGAAGTGAAGAATAGCTCATCTGAATGGAGGAGATGTCTGGCAATTGTTTCCAGTCAATACTCCAGTATAGGGCAACTAGGGGGACCAAAATCATGGATACCTTCAGTAAAAGATGAGGAGGTAATAGCATCTTTGTTGTGGCCAGCTGTTGCAGGCTACTCTATGTTAATAGATGAGGTAATTTAGATTTTGTCCTCTTTTCCTGAAAGTGGCATAATAAGTAATTTGTTACCTGTGCAGGGGATCTCTTCTGCAACCAGCCAGGGCTATCTCATCTTGCTGTCCATTCATACAGTCCCTGTCAGACACTATCCTGCACCACGCAGCTGGGAACTGCCTGGGATACTGCAGGCTGGCTAAGGTTCAGGCTGCAGGGTGGTGCCAGGGGTAAATGTGCTTGATGAACAGCTTTTGCAGATAGCTGTTCCCCCGAAGTAGAGCAAGAGCAACAGAATTATCAATTAGCAAAGGAATAAGAGAGGCTACAAATGGCTACCTCTGGTATTTGCAACAGTGCTTTGTGGCAAGGCCTGAAGTGAGCAAGATGAGGTGCTGCCTCTTAATTTAGTACAGATCCTTTGTCTCCCATAGGACCACATCTCGGAGGCCCCTTTTCAGCTAATTTATATGTGCCCCCCTTGGGTTTATGCACATTTATTATTGAAACATTTAGCTTTTCTTATCCAGGCCTGCCTTTTAGGCACTTTTAAAATTTTATCTGGTTGAAGTTTTCATGTTAACATGTGCAGCAATTATCTACTGAGATGCTGTGGGATTCCATCCAGTAAATGAAGATATGCTTCCTCTGTTTAGATTTAATTCCCTCCCCCGTGTCAAAATCCCCTGTTTGCAGTTGATGTGTTCTGTGACTGGAGATCAGATGTCCATTACTCATACGTGCCATGACCCCTTTTAACACTTAGAATTACTAGTTAGCTGCCTGTGTTACAGCAAAAGCTATGACACAGTCACCTTCCCAAATGTCCTCCAGAATCCCTCTTGCATACTGCAAGCAGTTCCTGGTGGTTCCTGCAGACCCTCTTGAGCCTTATCTTAAACTAATATTTGACTTAAGAATGACAAAGAGGAGAGGAAAAGATGAAACCTCTGTAGAAGGCGAGGAGGATGGGAAAATCTGATCATGACACGCTCTTTAAATAAGACCCCAGAAAAGTTAAATGATTGTATTTTGGTTGACTAAGAAGATTTATGATCTTTGTGTAGAAGGAAATCTTAAGAAGACCTTGGAAATTAGGTAAGAATAGTATTTATGGTTGTGTTTCATCCTGAAGAAAGAGAACAGTGCAAGGAAGTTTGTGAAGGTAACGGAAAGAAAAATAAAGCAGCAAAGTTATTGCAAATGAACATATTTTTTGGCCATCTGGGATAGGGAATGGTACCGCAGAAAAGGAGTAGCTGAAGATTGAAAATCAAATAGTATATGACAGCAAGCTGAAAAGAGGAGTCAGGGAATTGTAAAGAACAATGAAGCAAAAGCAGGAAATCTAGTTACTACATGCAGAGAGGTAGGCTAAACAAACAAACAAAAAAGATATTACTCAAAAGCTCTTTTAAATGAGGGTAACAAAAACCCTCCTTTCTACACCTAAGGCTGTGTACAGTGACAAGTAGAGAGATCAGTTGGGACAATACTTCAATGAATCAATAAAACAAGATAAACTCTAAACCAGAAAGGTCTACCAATACTTTAGTGGAGAAGATAATTCATCTGACTGTTCAAAAATCAAACATATTAATAGTGTAAGGGAGTATACCACCTCTTAATGCTGCTGAGGATGGTCTGGGGGTTCTAGAAAACAGAAAACAAAAACATGGAAAAGAACACATGGTCTGTCCAACTTAATGAGCATGAGAGAAGGTACCCATAGGTTTAATGTTCTCCACGTGGTTTGGTAGAGAAGCCAAAAGGCAGAAGAATGCCTTTCCATTTCAGTGAACCTGGGAAAGGCACATGAAGCTGCAGAGAGTGGAAATGGAGGAATTAATGAAAGAAAACAAATCTAAATATTGTTAGCACTGCTAAGAACTAGAGAGACATAGCTGGAGAGTAGTGCTGCACTAACATGGATCTAACACAGACACGGGGCTTCTGTACTGGAGGCAATATGTACCTGGCACAGAGTACACTTAGTCTACATGTACAATCTGCAAAAGACTCTAGGGATAAATCTACCTCTATTTATCTAAGATAATTCTGAGAGCAGAGTACAAAGGAAGCTCTATGGAAGTTGTGCAGAAAGCTTGTGTCTCTTTTAAGTTAGACAAAAGTTATTGAAATCTGTCAAAAATCTACTGTATTGAGATTAGCATATAATATTATTAAACTGAAGTAAATGTCTCCCTTATGCTGATTTATTTGAACTGGGATGTAAATAGACTGATGTGTTTTCTATACAGTGAGGTGAGTTTAGATTGGCCTGTAGTTTGAATTTATTCCATGTGCTTTACTAATTTGCTGAAAGAACTGCCTTTTTCCAAATCAGTTTAATTCTCTGAGGTAATTCCATAGATGAAAAAGCTTGTATTTGATTCAGCCCTTACTTTTTTTCTTTTTAAATTAAACCATATATGAGAATTTCAGTTGTCAGGGATCAGAGCAGGATCATGAACAATGAGCTGATTTATTGCTGCTCTTCCAGTTGAAGATAATGTGAAAGGATCTTAGTAGCCTAATGAAGTTTTTTATAAAGACACAGCTTAAAGACCATCAAAAAGTGCCATTATGTGATAGCTGGTTGAGTACATTTATCGTCCTGTAAATATAATTGTTTGTTAAGCAATCAGCTGGGTTTTCTGAGTGCTATCACTAACCACTTTTCCTTGAAATTATGTTGGTTTTAGTACATATCCTTATCTCAGGGCTATCTCTTCTAGTTTTTTTAATGTTTACAGCAGCAGAAACTCCACTGAAATCTAACAAGTTTCTGTATTTATTCTGATGCAACTAGCAGAATAGAACTGGGCTTCATATTTTGATGTGTGCATCATCCAAGTCCTATACAACTCAAACCACTGTGTAGCACATCAAACTTTGTCAGAATGGTGGTGCTCTTCCTCTCTCTCACAGTATTTTAAAAGAGAAGATGATATCTGGGCAATGATGTCTTAGTTAAAGGGACAGTTAGTTATTTGTGACAAAGGCAGGGCAATGGGAAAGCTTCACTGCAAGTGTTTTTTTGCATAATTGGGCTCTGCTGAAACCATAAGCTCTCCCTCTGTATAAAACACCTGAATAATGCAGCTGGTTAGTGTCAATTCTTTTTCGCCGCTTTACATTTTTTAAAAAATGTAAAATGGTTAGAAAATTTTGCAGAATAAAGATATTTTGAAAGTTATCATACACTATGCATTAACTGGTTTGATTTTGATTGCGGGATTCTTTACTTGTTATTATATTTTAAACCATTTCTTAAATAAACCTATCATGTCTTATACCAGAAACTTCTCCTTTTACTTGACTTGTAGTATATATTTTTATATGCTACTATGTGTTTCTGTTTCTTTCACAAACAGATACAATTACCTTGGCTTTCTAATACGAGTGAAGTTTTTAAGTGGATGGAGCTTAGACACTTGAAATCACTAGGACTCTAGGTGTGGATTCTGCAAACCTGAATCTTCAAAGGTTGATTTAAACTGTTTACAGATTGTGGCTTCATCTTAAGGCTGAGGTGTAGTGTTTGCAGCCCTTATCTCCAGTTCGTGAATAGAGCCTGATTCTCTCTCCTTTTACTTATATCGAGGTGTGTGCCTTTCCTAGACTGATATCTCCCCTGATTTCTGAAGTGATTGTGTGCAGAACAAAGCAGATTTTGAAAAGTGTCAGTCCAGTGGGATGAGACTGTTGGCGATTTGCTTTTTGTGCAGCCTCCAAGAGCACCACCTGCCTGCCTCAGGCTCTGGAGCCTGAGATGCCACAGCATGGCACAGCTAAACCGAAAGGGGACGGGCAATTCTGTGTGTGCTGCAGTGATACCAGCTCCTGTGGGTCGTTCTCTAGTCTCTGTCCCCTGAAAAAGCAACACACTGCCCCGTTCATGTTGAGGAGAGTAACACAGAAGCTGAGAGGTAATGGGTGTAGGAAGGATTTCCTGCAAGCTTTTCAATCTGGGCTGTGTGCTGAAGCCTGGGAAGAAAAGTAAATTGCCAGATGGTACACTTGTCACCATCTTGTCCTCCTTACTGTCTGACAGGAAGTCTTTGCAGCTCCTTGTTTCCTTGATGACAGGCTCCTTTGATTTGATCCAGCCTGTTTTAAGGGAGTAGGATATCCAGGAGCTGGGGTGTGCATGCCTGTGAGCTGGATTTTAGAGAACCATACACAGCATCATAAGAGTTCGTGTCTGCAGTGCATTTGCCCCATGAACAGCAGCTTGGACAGGGGTTTGGTAATGCATTGGTTTTGTCATCCAGATAGGATCACTTGCAAATATCAATGTTGCAGTATTTTTCTATTCAGTGTAGTTTCTGAAGCTTGCTTCATGGAAATATCCTTTTACCCTCTGGATCTCTCTGTGATTTTAAGTATTATCCCAAATGGCTCCCTGTCTGAGAGAGTTGTGGGGTTTGTTGTGGAGAGGCAAGGACATAAATTCAGACTTCGTTCTTGCTGCTGCTATGAAACAGATTAAAACTTTCAAGACGTCTGAGGCATGATGCTTGATTCAGAGGACAGTACAGCATATAGGTGAATCTTTTTTTTCATGCAGGGGCTGGCTCTGTTGAGGCATACTCTGTGGGGATGTGCTGTTGCTGTAAACCAGCTCTTGAATTCACAGTCAGGAGGTGCTAGCACCTTACAGGACCTTACTAGGCTTTAAGTGAGGCCGAGGAGCTGTTGTCCCCACATCCCGTGGCAGCTGGGGTTCACTGATCCTCCTGTGAAGGTCTCAGGCTGAGTATGCAGTGCCCCATCTCCTGCTTGCTGCCCTCTGCCTTCATGGCATTTAGGTTAAATTGGGCAGGTCCTGCTCTATCAGATATGGAGAAGGAAGAACTAGAAGCATGCTGAATGGTGATCAAGCCTTACTGCAGAGGTTCATGGAACCTTAGCATTTAAAATAAATTATATGAATGTCATGAGTGGTCTCCAGCCTTTGTAAACTTGCTGGAATAAAGGTTCATGTGTGCAGCAGCTAGGGGAGGGGTCCTTATTCCTGGCTCAGTCTGATGTAATGCAAACAAGAGATATTAATCACAGACAAGCCAGACTGAATGTGTTTCAGACACCCGTCTGGCCCATCCCTCACTAACCAGTTCATAAAGCTCCCCAGTGATGGGGATTCCACATGTCAGACAGGAGTCTACAGTCAGGTCCTGGACGATCTGCCCTCCTTACCTTCCCATCTTTTGGCATACTTGCTAATTTTTGCATGTCAGTATTTTTTTTCAGATACTGTTGATTTTTCTCATTCACTTGCAGGGCTATTTGATCAGTGTCTGATTTAGAAGGAGACCCAGTGTACATGTTTTATACAGTGTGAGCAGCTCAGTGCAGTTTAGTGGTCAAAATCATAGAACTCTTTTGTAAACAGAGAGAAAAAAAGAAAGAAAATAACCTCACAACTTTTTTTAATTTCCTTGAAATGTGCCCTTAAAAGGATAATAACGCTCTTAATGCATATAGCTACCTTAAAAAAAAAGTAAAAAGAAAACACATTCTTTCTAATCCATACTTTATCCTTGGAGTTGGATGATGAGTATTTCAAAGTGTGTTCTGTCAAAGCTTTTCTGACAAGCAGTGATATTTGCTGTGAATCTTAAACTTCAAAAGATAGTATTTAGTGAATGAATTCCTTTCAAAGGATTAGACTTTCACTGCAGATGTTTTTGTCTGCCTTATTTCCCTTGAATCTTATAATTGCATCTCTCTCCTGTACCTGCAACACATTAATAATCATCCTTTGCTTTCATCACACTCCAGTAGCTTTGGTTTGTTTTTATCAGCTGCTTCTAATAGTTTTGATTTTCTTTACTTAAATCTGAAATGAAAGCATCCGTGGCAAGGTAATATAGTAAGTGATAATAATATGCAATGGTGCCTTCAATCTTTTTTCTCACCTCCCCCCCCACTCTAATGACATTCACATGATAGCAAAAGTAAACAAAGAGCACATGTATACAAAAAAAAGGGGAAAGTTCTTTATATTTTACTGCACTTTTGTATTGCTGAAATGCTAAATGCTAACTTGTTGCTGGGCTCTGTGTACGGGCCCATGGAGTGAGATAGAAAAGTCCAGAGATCAAAGCTGCAATACAATGCACAGTCTGTAGTCCGACCGCCCAAATAGCTGAGATTATATTGAAATCCTTGCACCAGCCTGGAGAAGGTGGTGGCTGGGAGCATGTGTTACATTTTTCAGAGTTTTCTTTCCTAGGTTCTCATTCTGGAGAGGCCTGATGTACTCACCATCAGGCCACTTGCAGTGCCTCTCCCTAGCAAATGTGCTGCAGCAGGAGGGGTAAACACCAGCGCAGGTCAGCTGTGTTTTGTGCCAGAGTAGCTGGCAAATCTGTCTGTCACAGAAAGAGCAGCAGCTCCCTTTACCAACGAGCACCTCGGAGGGTCTGCAGGTCCTGCTGTGGCCCCAGGACTCCGTGCCACTCTTGGGAGCTGGACGGGTCCTTTATTTCTCCTATGGTTATGCTGCCATCACCTTCAGTTTAGCTTCTTTCTGTTTGTCTTTTGTGAATTCTCTGGTGATTTCAGTGAGTGGGTTTCTTTTCCTTGAGAAAAAGGAATCTACCTCCCATTTTCTAGCCACCGGGAGATGTAGGAGTCATTTGATAGGAACACTGAATAAGCTGTACTATCACAATAACCTGGAACTGTGCTAGTTGTAGGCAAGGATGGTACAGCAGTTGCTTTTATTAGTGGATATATGTCATAGTTTGGGAATGATGTTCCCAGATTTAGTATTCCCACTAAAAAAACATACCCCTCTGCTACAGTCTTCGAAGCTTTGCTTTGGCAAGTGTTATCACCTGTCCCAGAAAAGAAGGAATAAAGGCAGAGTTCTTTCTAGAGACAATTCCAGCACTCTTATTTATAAATGGCCCCATTATTTATTCCTGTTGTTTTTATTGCTGTTGCTCCTAGAAGTACGGATCATTCAAAATAAGTTTAAAGAGAGGTATTTTAATATTTAAGCCCAAACCCACTGAAGTCATTGTAAAAACTGCTAGTGATTTGGATGGGACTTTTGTATGTTAAATCAACACCTAGCTGAGAATGGACATGATTTATGTATCCAGGCAGTGCCTTTATCAGCTATCTAAAGTTATGGGCAAGTGGAGCATTTTCAGTTTGGAGGCTTCAGGAGAGAATGGAGTTAATTTGTAAATAGCAGGATATTATAATCACAACAATGTTCCGACAATGTTTCATAAAAAATTTTTATGGCCAACATGGAATTTACTTTTTGCTATTGTTTTGTGGTGGACTGCAGTAAACTCTGTCTCTGAATGGACTGTGATCTTTTGTTTGGCTGGGTACTTGTGTTTAAACCAATACACAGTTTCAGTTTGCTTTACATGGACAGTGTGTTGGGAGTTAATGTCAAGCATTAGTATAAACTATTTAGGATATATCTGAATGGATTTTAACACTGTTTAATTAAAGGAGCAATTTCTTATCTAAGATACAGGGTATGCATTGCTCCTATTGCATTGTCAAAGAGTAGATTGAAAGTTTTTATGTGATATCTTAGATAATTTTTTAGCTTCCTCTGGAAAGTGGCCACTCCTCCACAGAGAGCATAAAGAAAAAAATATATCCCTTAAGAATTAACTTGAAGAAAGAGAAAAGAAGGTCATTGGTCTTTGAAAACAGGTGACACATAAAAGACATGTCTCCTGTGCTGCTGTATAGACAATTTGTGTGGATTTTTCAGTGTTAAACAGTGGACGTTATAGTCTGTCATGTGGCAGTTTTTATAAGGTTTGTGTGTTACTCAGTGAATTGACTTACACCATCTTTTAGATAATAAGTGGACCTAGACTACAGAGAGGACTCATAGAAATATCAGTTTTCCTCTTTTTAGTACAGTGCAGGAGGTCTGAGGCTGAGCATGCTCTGGAAAGTTACTTTTATGATGATGCTATTATCTAAAATATATCACAACAACAACCACAAAATTAAGAAAACACATTGTGGAAATTGTTTTTCTTTTTTTTTTGTTACCTCTGGCTGGGCTTGAAGACTTCAGTTTTCAAGGCCATGAACAGGAACGTTTCAGAAACACTAGACTAATTCAAAATTCTAACAGGTTTCAAAAGATGAATAAACACATTTGATCAGATCATCCTGTACTTCTGAGGGTTCTCTTTTCCTCCCTCAGAACTCTGTAGGCATCCAGTCAAAGGTACAGGCTGTACACACCATTACAGCCCACTGTCAATGCAGAGAGCTGGGCTGCCTCTGGGGTGTTTACATGTGTGATGGATCTCTTTGGGCACTGACTACAGGCAGTGGTCTGCAGTGCTCTAGCACTGTGCTTTGGAAGTCTGGTGCTGTATTGTTTGTAAATGAAGCCTTTTGTTCGGTGAGATTTACAGACATGTTTGGGCAAATAAAACATCTAATTTGAGTGATCTAATTGCTGACTCTAAAATGCTGTTTGCACATTACACTGTTTAATTACTTCAGTCTAGTAGTTGTCTAGCAATGTCTCAATCTGTTATATCTGCCAGTATTAAAGCGGGGGGAAAAGGATTTTATTTGGGTATCATTCACTGTGCAACAATTGTACAAAGCCTTAAATGGAGAAGCAGTATTTGTCCATTTTAATACTTTTTTGTGACAGTGCCACAATAGCATAAAATAAGGAAAAAAATCTGTGGAGCTTCTCTCTAAGGTTTTGTGGTTCTTGACAGCAGTAATATGTAGTCTGAGAATGCAGTTCATAAAATAAATGCCAACAAAATACAAACTAGCATAGTCTCTTCATTTTTGCAACATAGGTCTTAAGATGAAATCAAATTGTATGTGAGCATAAAGGAAAGAATAAATGCAATTAGCCACATTGTGCACTCTGCTTTACTGAATTCAAATTGTGAGAGCACAACTTGTATTGCATTTATATATAGCCCCATATAACTCACAACTCTCAGCAATCCTACCACAATTATGTACATTCTTTACAAGGGATGAAAAAGTAACAAGGCTGGCTATCTTTTCAGGACATCACACTCCTTACTAAACACGTGCTTGAGTGCTTGTAATCTGTTGTCCTCTTGGTAAAGCTTGTCTAACAAAAGTGCTGGAGTGGGAATGGAATCCCTATACAAAGCTGCACGTCACAGTATTTTTAAATCAAAGACTGCCTCACCTTGTGGGGAAAAATACAGATCATTACTGCACTATTTTCCCTTTGCTATCTTCTTAGTTGGGTATGAGTATTGGATGTTCATTTACTACTTTGATCCTTTCTAATTTTTCACACTTGTGGGAACCTGTATCTTCTGACAAGGATTCATGAGGCATCATGCAGTGCCTCAAAATTTACTGGGTTTGATTAGGAGGGGGAGCACTGATTCTTTAGGGAATGCTTTCTTGGGGAGAAGTATCTCACACAAGTCATGAAGCTATGAAACAGGATTTGCCTAGAGTGCCCTTTTGCTGTCTTCTGCCATTTAATGTGATCACCACCCTGGTAAGCACAAACAGAGCCAAAGAGAAGTAGCTCTTTTTTAACACAGAGTTGGGCCTTGATGTTACACCCTTCTCCATACAACTGACTTCTGCTACTCCTTGGGAACTTTGAATATGAGATTATGAATGCTGAGGGAACACTGTTATTTATATATTTAAGAGCGCCACGTGGCATCAGCTTGTTTTGAAGGAACTGCATGTGTAAGGTAAGCATCTGACCTTTCTATAATTTCTCAAACCTTGGCTTTCTTCCCCTTCCTCCCAAACCTCATCTGTTCACAGCTGAAATCCAAGTCTTTGCTACAAGTCACAGTCTGTGTTTGTTTCTGAGGGATCTTTCCTGTGTTGCAAGACCAGAACTAGCAGAGATGTAAGCACTGAAGTATATTCCCTGAAGTCTCTCTAAAATGTTTATGCCAGTGGCAAAGATCCTGTTCGACATTTCAGCACAATAGAGTTGAATGCAAGAGCTGCAGGCGACTGCTGCGCACTCTGCTGACATTCACTTGCCTGCAGTGGTTGGAGGAAAAGTCCCACTGCACTTGGTTTCTGCTCCTAACTTGCCAGACACCTGTCTCCTGTCTTTGTTAGGCTCTGCTCTTAAACGGAAACTACTTCTTGTTCAGATTACTTGGGCTGCACCTCAGGTAGCAGACACATAGGCATGTCTGAGTCAATGACTTGACTGCTGCTGGTCCTTTCTGCATATATCTAAATCCCTTCTAACTCTCCCCTGCATGAATCACCTCTTAACCTGTGTTTGGGGGGTATTTTCAGTCTGAGTTGGCTGGTCAGCCCATGGGAACAAACTAATGTTTGAGTTGGCGTTGTTACTACTGGTGTGACCACTCCATTCCATATATTACCCTTGTTCGTTCCTTCTAAGTTGTTTTTGACAGTTGTGAATGGCCTTGGATCTAAAAGTAAAATATGTGCTGGTTGTGTTGCCTCTTCATTTCACTTCTAAATAATTTTTGAAAGCTTTAGAAGTTTTTAATTAGCAGTGGAACTGAAGAAATTAAAATCGCAAATCAGACCACAACTTATCAGACATGGAAATATTGGTTCTTATTCTATTAAAGACTTGGCATGTCTGTGCAATATTAATTCTGATAAAGATGTAAACTCCAGTATTGATTTTGGACTTTATTTTTCTTATGTACTTACATATTAGTAGGACTCTGTTTCATTATCACACTCACAGACTCTTGCTGTTACAGGGAATTGTGTCAATTGTATTTATTTTTATTGCGGTATTAGGACTATTCTCATTGGCTAAACATACTACAAACCCCCACTATTGTACTTTGAATGAGTAGTTTTAAAGTCTCCTACTGTTTATGATATGCTTTTGCTATTCTATTGAGCATAATTTTAGTTAATCTCTTTGTCTTTTGAGATTTTAATAATGAACTAAGATATTTTCCATTCTGACTGGGTTAATTTTGAGGTCTCGTATCCATTATTAGCAGTTATCCTATAACTCTAGTGGTGTACAAAGAAAGCAGATATCAGAAACTCTTTCTTTAAATCTTTTAAAAGAGGTACCACTAATGAGTAGAACAGTTTGGACAGAATATAAACTGCTTTGTCTTCAGCACTTACTGCTTTTTATTTTCTCCCTGACTATTTTTGAAACTTTAAAGTTTTTTTAGTTTTTCTCTTTTGTTTTATTCTGTCCTCCTTCTATTCTTTTACACCCAAAGAATGCAAATTCTCCACAGCAGTTGCTTTCACAAACTCAAAATTTGGAGATTTGAGGTAGGTTCTGAAATTGCTTAGATATCCAACCACATCCATCAAGAGAATGAAAGCAACACTACTAGTAGTAGTGGTAGTATTCATGATTTGTCTTTCCATGTCATAGATGAATTGAGATTGAGACAGTGTTTACAACAGATTTATTAAAAAGAAATGTTGAGCAAAAGAACACCTTTCATCGCAAATGTTGCAGAAAATTTCCAAAAAATTAAGCCTTTAGTTTTATTTAATTAGACACTGTGTAAACACATATCTCTTCCATTTCCTATAAATAGGTTGTCTTCCTGATTAAATTTTTAGTATTGAGTAAACACAGGAGAGAAAGGGGAACAAGCAGTGACTGATATAAGACAATTCACAGATGCTTACTTACCTCATTCATGAAGCAGTTTCAATCTGCTGATATATTCTTCAAAAGTTTTGATCAGTTTAGTGGGATTATGTGATAAACCAGACTAAATTCAATAATCACATTAAAAATAGAGGAGGTTTGATTAGATTTCCTTATTAGCTGCTTTGGTTTGGGTTTTTTTTGTTTTGTTTTGTTGTTTTTTTTTTTTTTTTTTTAGGAAATGTAGGGTTTATGACATATGGAATGATGGCTTAGGAATGTTAGACCATAACTTTTTCAGTTTTATAGACTTTAGAATTTTTTATCAATTTAATTTAACATGTATTACTTGCTGCTTAGCAGAAAGGTGGCAAAATATACATAGATGGGTCTGAACAAAATGACTGTTCAAGCATTGATTCTGAAGTTGTGTAACCAATATATTTAGCTGCATAACTACCATTAAAATAAATAGCGTATTTCATAAGTGTGTCATTACATAGGTAAGGCCCTGATTCCACAAGAACTGTCACTCTGACTCAGAGCGGAGGTTAAGTTTATATCTGGGTTATATGGTTTATGGTTTTGTGGATTGAATCTTGTACTGCTGAAATCAGGTACCTTTCTCTTCTTGGCTTTCTTACAAGTAGGTTCCAGGTTTGCATCGACTTATTAAATATGGATACTGGTCATGAACAATGTAGGTTTTTCTGTGGAAAGACAAACCTGGTACTAATAATTGGGCACTTTATACAAAATTACAAATAAATGTGTCCAAGACTGAAATGTCTTGATAAGATTTTGCTTTTGACAGCTTGACTTATACCCTCTGTATGCATTTTAAAATCAGGGAGCAAAAAGATAGCAACTCTCGCCTCTGAGAACTCGTCAGTGCTACTCCTTAATCTGTCAGGGGTGTGGTGGTGTGAAAATGTACCACGAGCTAAGGACTACATTGGAAATATATTGGTGGTAATGGACACAATGTGTCACTGGTCCTCAGTCACCTGTTGTGCCATTTATAAATTCCTATTGTCCGTCTTGAAGATCCATAAAGATAGGCTGGCATTATTAGAGGGACCTAAAAAGAGGCAAAGGAATGAAAAAGAGAGAGCCAGCTAGTTTCAATTTTGAAATTAGTACCAAAAAAGAATTAAAATTTGGTGCTTAAAAATACACAGAGGTATTGAATTCCTGTATTGAATCGTAGTTGATATTTAGAATGGAAAGAATAAATTGCGGTCTCAAGAGTCAATCAGACTCCATAAAGACAACTTTAGGGGAAGAAAGGATATTTATAATATGCAAGTAGGAGGAATTTTTTACACTGATAAAATAGTGAATTCTGCAGTTTTCAAACTAATGACAGAGAAAGTTGACAGCAATTAAAAACTGGAAAAATTTGGTGAATGACAGGAGGCTAAAATGCCTTGTGGACAGGAAAGACAATATTAATCTAAGTAATAGTGTGAGGTTTTTCCATTCTAATGTATCCAACCCTTTTTAAATTTATCAATTAAAAATATGTATATTAAAACATCTTTCAGTGAAGGAATGTGATTTGGACCATAGAGGTATGAGGTACAAAGCTCCTGCAAACACCTATAGAAAGTATCTGGAAATAACTATACAAAAACCAACCAACCAACTGACCAAAAATCGTTTGTGACATTGTTCTCCTCAAAATAATAGGGAAGTAATTTTTAGAATAATGTTTAAGTTATACTGGATATTTGTTAAGCTCTTTCTAGAATTACTCAATGTTTTATGATCCTTTCTTTCAGAAGGGATAAGCATTCACAGTTTCTATATACTATGGTCAAATTCACCATACTTTTTGATTTTGTACATTATAATGAGTACATAGTAAATATAAAGGCAGAATCTATTTTCCTGGACTTTGACTCTTGAACTAAAAGTTGCTTCTATACCAGGACCAGCATTTGGAACTTGTTCAGGTGACATTGTCTAACTCTGTGTAAGTCTTCCTTTTAGCTGATAAATTAACAGTAAGGTCATTTTCAATGTTTTATTTTTGTGCTTATTTTAGAGAAATGTCTAGAGGAAAAATCCATGTGTAGGCCTTTCTTGTACAGCATTGCAATGTCTTGCATATTCCTCAGAGTTAAAAATAAAAAGATGAATATTCTAAACTTACCTACATTGTATACTGCATGCTAAAGAAGTTGTGTGGTTTTATTTTTCTTTCATGGACTCATTTTATAAAGTGACTATTACTACCTGCTTTTTTATACAGATTTTCCTTTGTTTTGGGAGGAAAAACTTAACAGCAGTTCTTTCTTTTTCATTACTTCTGTCGCTGGGAGTCTTTCTCCTTTAAGAGTGTGAGACAATCATTTTAGAGATTGCTTGAAGTTTCTAGAAGATTTTGCCAAGTAGGGTCTGATGTCTTGCAACATGACGTAGTTCTAATCAATTTTGTGCACTTGGGACACAGCATCGGAGGGTGGAGCTGAATCCTGCAGCCATGGGTGGGGGACATCCATCACCTCTGCAACACACAGGTGCAGGAGAGAGGACTGTTTGGCATGCAGATTACTCCGGTGGTGGTTTGCTGGTCATTCAGCCTCCAAAGGTCCTGCTGTACCCAAGCTGTCTGTGTCCTTCCTCTTGGAGCTGCTCATGTCTTGGCTGCTGTGCTCGTGCTGCTGCCGTGTACCAAAGCCTCTTTAATTGTTCTCTTGACTTTCACTTAGTAAAATATGTGAGCAAAATGGTTCTGGCTGTGAGACCCAGGGTCTCACAAAGTTCCTGGTGAGCAGCACTGGTTTTTATGCAGCTGGTTTGTATCTGTGGCTGGTCTAAGCTGCAGAGCTGAGGGAGGGATTCAGCTTTCTACCTTTAACCAATCACAAGTTCGCTCTCTCAGGTGCTTCTGTATTAAGTGAGGAGAGACCACTTCTAGTGCCATGCTAAGATAAGAGGAATGAATCACGTTTCAACATGCCAGCCTGATGCACAATCAGCACTGACGTTTAGCTGCTGAATGAATGAAGTTTTGTAGGAGGACTCTTGTAAAGAAGGCTGTGTCTGCAGAAGTACGCAGCAAAGTCAGCATGGAAGCTAGCTCTGGTTTTCTTTTGTTCTCCATGTAACTATGTTCAAGTGGAATTACAACAACACCAAGAAGTGCAAGTAAACCTTGGCACAAGTTTGCCATCAGGTGACTTATATGTGCTCCCCCTCATCCTTCATGCTTTGGCACATAAACAGAAAGAGCAGAGTAATAGATCAGAAAGTTAACTATTAGCCAAGTTTGAAATCTTGCTGATGAGTGATGGTTAGTGTTTCACTGGCCTGGCAGTTCTCTTGTGGTGCTGGTGAGGCAGGTGTTTTAAGCCAGTCATCAGTATCAGATACAGCTTTTAAATAAACTCATCTATCATGACTATTCATGTTTGGGCAGCAGTTGCCCAGCTGTGCTTAGACTGTGGCACTGAGCATGTCAAGTGTCACCTTGCACAGACAAGCTCAGGAAAAAAGTTTCCCCAGGGTTATTAATATCCTCGTCAATGCGAGTCAACAGACATCTTCTGACAAAGTGTGGGCAGAGAGTGGGGGGAGGAAAATGCACTGTATGAACTGATATAAATTCAGGCTGTGCAAAATCCCTATGGGCTCCAAGGCAGAACCAGTGTTTGAGGAGGATTGCAGGTAGCCCTGTGGTGATGGAGGATGAGAAGGATTCACGTCTGACCAGGTATAAAGGGTTTAGCAGATCAAATGCTTTGCTTCTGTCAAACAAAAGCAAAACAAAAAANTAGATCAAATGCAAACAAAATCAAAATCAAACAAAAGCAAAATTTTAAAAAAGGCTTTTAATTAAGAAACCTCTTAATGAAGAAGCAGAGAGAACAGAAACATTAACATTGAACCTCTGCCCCCTTGTGAGGGGTTTTGAGCTTGTGTGTGTTCTCAGTTTATCTCTTCAGAACAGACACGGGTTTTTTTCATAGAAAAACTCTGGAGATGAGCACTGACTACATTAAAATGTCTTCTCATAAAGCAGGGGCTTTAAAATGGGATTTTAACAGAGTATCGCCCAAGCAGGCCATGAATAGTAAGCAGAGATATAATGCAAAAGGAGACCATCTTACTTAAATGAAATGGGTTTCATTAGCCAACCTCTAAACACACTAGATATGGGTAGGCTGAAGTTACATGTAGTATTCACAGGCTTGTTTCTCTTAGTAGGTCATTTTGAGTTTTCTGCTACAGATTCACCCTAATGTGAAGTTTCCAGAATCACTGTAGCCTTAGGGGTTTCCTCCTTCTTGAGGGGGAAATATAGAGTCTTTTAATTTAAAGGGAAGTGTGTCTTATTGGTGTTAAAATATAAAGATCAAATTATCATGGAAGTGATAAAAGTGGCAACAAGGTAAATAAACCTGGGTCTTCAGTCAAACTATCATTTAAACAATCTGTATCTCATGCACACTACTCCAGATCAGGTTTTGTGAGGGTATTTTTTGCACATAAACAGAAATCTCTACAGTAGCTGCAAAAGCAGTTTTCACCTGTACTGCTCTGGTTTCCAAACTGTTGCCTGTGGAGGCACTTGTTTCTTTCTGTGCTCTTCCACAGACCCTGTGCCCTGGGTTTATTTGAAGCTTTTGTAGTGTAACATTCATGTTGCTCGGGATGTGGAAAATGTGAGGTTCAGGGGAAGGAAGAGAAGCATTACACTACTTTACCAAGCATGCTGTGCTGTACAGAGGTAAATGTGCTTACCTATCATCAGAAAGGGATTCCTTGTGCCAAATTTTTTAAGAGAAAATCCGAAACTGCACATTAAACTTGTCTGTCAGTAGCCTTCTTGTATAGCTATTTGTCTGCTTTTCTTCCAGGCAGGTTTTTTCTGTAGGATTTGTGGATTTTTTTTTTTAATTTTTTTTTTTTTTACTGGAATATTTGATCTATT